>JAFMOC010000178.1:835000-860000 GCA_019802505.1 Corydoras sp. C115 | reverse complement strand
ACATGCTCTCTTATTCTTGCTCTCTCACATGCTCTCTTATTCTTGCTCTCTCACATTTCTCTTATTCTTGCTCTCTCACATTTCTCTTATTCTTGCTCTCTCACATGCTCTCACATTTCTCTTATTCTTGCTCTCTCACATTTCTCTTATTCTTGCTCTCTCACATTTCTCTTATTCTTGCTCTCTCACATTTCTCTTATTCTTGCTCTCTCACATGCTCTCTTATTCTTGCTCTCTCACATTTCTCTTATTCTTGCTCTCTCACATGCTCTCTTATTCTTGCTCTCTCACATGCTCTCACATGCTCTCTTATTCTTGCTCTCTCACACGCTCTCTTATTCTTGCTCTCTCACATGCTCTCTCACATGCTCTCTCACATTTCTCTTATTCTTGCTCTCTCACATGCTCTCTCACATGCTCTCTCACATTTCTCTTATTCTTGCTCTCTCACATGCTCTCTTATTCTTGCTCTCTCACATTTCTCTTATTCTTGCTCTCTCACATTTCTCTTATTCTTGCTCTCTCACATGCTCTCTTATTCTTGCTCTCTCACATTTCTCTTATTCTTGCTCTCTCACATTTCTCTTATTCTTGCTCTCTCACATTTCTCTTATTCTTGCTCTCTCACATTTCTCTTATTCTTGCTCTCTCACATTTCTCTTATTCTTGCTCTCTCACATGCTCTCTTATTCTTGCTCTCTCACATGCTCTCTTATTCTTGCTCTCTCACATGCTCTCTTATTCTTGCTCTCTCACATGCTCTCACATGCTCTCTTATTCTTGCTCTCTCACACGCTCTCTTATTCTTGCTCTCTCACATGCTCTCTCACATGCTCTCACATTTCTCTTATTCTTGCTCTCTCACATGCTCTCTCACATGCTCTCTCACATTTCTCTTATTCTTGCTCTCTCACATTTCTCTTATTCTTGCTCTCTCACATGCTCTCTTATTCTTGCTCTCTCACATTTCTCTTATTCTTGCTCTCTCACATGCTCTCTTATTCTTGCTCTCTCACATGCTCTCTTATTCTTGCTCTCTCACATTTCTCTTATTCTTGCTCTCTCACACGCTCTCTTATTCTTGCTCTCTCACACGCTCTCTTATTCTTGCTCTCTCACATTTCTCTTTTGTACTTTCTCACTCTTTCCTTTTCTTCAAAGTTCTCTCTCTTGCTTTCCTTCACTCTCATTGGCTCTTGCTCTCTCTCTCTCTCTCACACACACATTCTTTTGTACTTTCACACTTATCTATTTCTTTTGCACTCTTGCACTCTCTCGCGCTTTCACATGCTCTCACTTGCTTTCTCACATGTTCTCACATCTCTTTCCTTTGCTCTCCCTCTCTCACCCTCTCTCACATTTCTCTTTTGTACTTTCTCACTCTTTCCTTTTCTTCAAAATTCTCTCTCTTGCTTTTCTTCACTCTCATTGGCTCTTGCTCTCTCTCTCTCTCTCTCTCTCTCACACGCACATTCTTTTGTACTTTCACACTTATCTATTTCTTTTGCACTCTCTCTCTCTTTCTCGCGTTTTCACATGCTCTCTCTTGCTTTCTCACATTTTCTATCTCTTTCCTTTGCTCTCACCCTTTCACATTTATTTTGTACTTTCTCACTCTTTCCTTTGCTCTCTCTCTCCCTCTCTCACCCTCTCTCACATTTCTCTTTTGTACTTTCTCACTCTTTCCTTTTCTTCAAAATTCTCTCTCTTGCTTTTCTTCACTCTCATTGGCTCTTGCTCTCGCTCTCTCTCTCTCTCTCTCTCTCTCTCTCTCTCTCTCTCTCTCACATGCACATTCTTTTGTACTTTCACACTTATCTATTTCTTTTGCACTCTTGCACTCTCTCTCTTTCTCGCGTTTTCACATGCTCTCTCTTGCTTTCTCACATTTTCTATCTCTCTTTCCTTTGCTCTCACCCTTTCACATTTATTTAGTACTTTCTCACTCTTTCCTTTGCTCTCTCTCTCCCCCTCTTTCACATTTATTTTGTACTTTCTCACTCTTTCCTTTGCTCTCTCTCTCTCTCCCTCTTTCACATTTATTTTGTACTTTCTCACTCTTGCCTTTGCTCTCTCCCTCTCCCCCTCTTTCACATTTATTTTGTACTTTCTCACTCTTTCCTTTGCTCTCTCTCCCCCTCTTTCACATTTATTTTGTACTTTCTCACTCTTTCCTTTGCTCTCTCTCTATCCCCCTCTTTCACATTTATTTTGTACTTTCTCACTCTTTCCTTTGCTCTCTCTCTCACCCTCTCTCACGTTTCTCTTTTGTACTTTCTCACTCTTTCCTTTGCTCTCTCTCTCTCCCTCTCTCACATTTCTTTTGTACTTTCTCACTCTTTCCTTTGCTCTCTCTCTCCCTCTCTCACATTTCTTTTGTACTTTCTCACTCTTTTCTTTGCTCTCTCTCCCTCTCTCACATTTCTTTTGTACTTTCTCACTCTTTCCTTTGCTCTCTCTCTCCCCCTCTCTCACATTTCCTTTGTACTTTCTCACTCTTTCCTTTGCTCTCTCTCTCCCTCTCTCACATTTATTTTGTACTTTCTCACTCTTTCCTTTGCTCTCTCTCTCCCTCTCTCACATTTCTTTTGTACTTTCTCACTCTTTCCTTTGCTCTCTCTCCCCCTCTCTCACATTTCCTTTGTACTTTCTCACTCTTTCCTTTGCTCTCTCTCTCCCCCTCTCTCATTTTTTTTGTACTTTCTCACTCTTTCCTTTGCTCTCTCTCTCTCCCTCTCTCTCATTTCTTTTGTACTTTCTCACTCTTTCCTTTTCTTTAAAATTCTCTCTGTTGCTTTCTCTCTCTCTCACACATTTCTCATTTATACTTTCTCACTTATGTATTTCTCTTACATGCTCTCTAATTCTTGCTTTCTCTCGTTTTTTCTCTCTCTCTCTGCTTTGTCTCTCTCCCTTTCTCTCACATTTCTCTTTTGTACTTTCTCACTCTTTCCTTTGCTCTCTCACCCTCTCTCACATTTCTCTTTTGTACTTTCTCACTCTTTCCTTTGCTCTCTCTCACCCTCTCTCACATTTCTCTTTTGTACTTTCTCACTCTTTCCTTTTCTTTAAAATTCTCTCTGTTGCTTTCTCTCTCTCTCTCTCTCTCTCTCTCTCTCTCACACACACACACACATTTCTCATTGATACTTTCTCACTTATTTATTTCTCTTACATGCTCTCTAATTCTTGCTTTCTCACGTTTTCTCTCTCTCTCTGCTTTGTCTCTGACCCTCTCTCACATTTCTCTTTTGTACTTTCTCACTCTTTCCTTTTCTTCAAAGTTCTCTCTCTTGCTTTCCTTCACTCTCATTGGCTCTTGCTCTCTCTCTCTCTCTCTCTCTCACACACACGCATTCTTTTGTACTTTCACACTTATCTATTTCTCTTGCACTCTCTCTCTCTCTTTCTCGTGCTCTCACATGCCCTCTTATTCTTGCTTTCTCACATTTTCTCTCTCTCTCTCTGCTTTGTCTCTCTCACCCTCTCTCACATTTCTCTTGTACTTTCTCACTCTTTCCTTTTCTTTAAAATTCTCTCTCTTCTTTCTCTCTCATTGACTCTCTCTCTCACACATTTCTTATTTATACTTTCTCACTTATTTATTTCTCTTACATGCTCTCTAATTCTTGCTTTCTCACGTTTTCTCTCTCTCTCTGCTTTGTCTCTCTCCCTTTCTCTCACATTTCTCTTGTACTTTCTCATGCTTTCCTTTTCTTTAAAATTCTCTCTCTTCTTTCACTCTCATTGACTCTCTCTCTCACACATTTCTCATTTGTACTTTCTCAGTTATCCATTTCTCTTATGCTCTTGCACTCGCTCTTTCTCTCTCTCTCTTACTCACTCTCCCACATTCTCTCTTATTCTTCCTTTCTCATATTCACTCTCTCACTTTCTCTCATATTTTCTTTATTTTCTTTAAACTTCTCTCTCTTGCTTTCTTTAACTCTCTCTCTCTCTCTCTCTCTCTCTCTCGCACACATTGCTCCTTTGCACTTTCTCACTATCTATTTCTCTTACACTCTTGCACTCTGTATTCTCTCTCTCTCATGCTCTCTCTCTCTCTATCTCTCTCTCGCGCGTGTCGTCTCTGTTTCTCCTGGGAGAGTGCGAGCTGGTAGAGATCTGGTCTGCCATTTTTATGACCGGTGGCCTGAAATGCAGGCGTGAGTCATGTGGATCAGCGAGCACACGCGAGCACACACACACACACTTGCGCTCACACACACACACACGCACACAAACTGAGCTGTGCATTTCTCTGAGTAGCAGCCTGGTTTTAAAGCATGGCCGGTGTTTTCACTGACGCTCAGTGATGGTGGGGGGCGGTCACTCAATAAACTGAAGAACAGTCATGCAGTATAGCACATGGGGTCCACTGTAAAGGCAGGTGAAGGATCAGTGGTGTGGAGCTTCGGTGATGCGCACTTTTCTCATCCTGCTGCACGTCATTCATTTTGCTTTCAGTGCTCGTGAAGGAGCTGCTGGTCGTGATGGAGGTGGTGGTTGTAATTGGATGGAGCTAGTGGTTGTGGAGGTTGTGAAGGTGATGGTCGTGATGGAGGTGGATCATAATGGTGATCATAATGGAGGTAGTGAATGTGGTGCTCGTGGTGAAGGTGATGGTCGTGGTGAAGGTGGTGGTTATAATAAAGGTGGTGATGGTCGTGGTGAAGGTGGTGATCATAATGGAGGTGGTGGTCGTGGTGAAGGTGGTGCAGGTAATGAAGGTGGTGGTCGTGATGGAGGTGGTGCTCGTGGTGCAGGTGATGGAGGTGGTGCTCGTGGTGAAGGTGGTGGTTATAATAAAGGTGATGGAGGTGGTGCTCGTGGTGAAGGTGGTGGTTATAATAAAGGCGATGAAGGTGGTGGTCATGGTGAAGGTGATGGAGGTGGTGCTCGTGGTGAAGGTGGTGGTTATAATAAAGGTGATGGAGGTGGTGCTCGTGGTGAAGGTGGTGGTTATAATAAAGGTGATGGAGGTGGTGCTCGTGGTGAAGGTGGTGGTTATAATAAAGGCGATGGAGGTGGTGGTTATAATAAAGGCGATGAAGGTGGTGCTCGTGGTGAAGGTGGTGGTTATAATAAAGGTTATGGAGGTGGTGCTCGTGGTGAAGGTGGTGGTTATAATAAAGGCGATGAAGGTGGTGGTCGTGGTGAAGGTGATGGAGGTGGTGCTCGTGGTGAAGGTGGTGGTTATAATAAAGGCGATGAAGGTGGTGGTCGTGGTGAAGGTGTTGGAGGTGGTGCTCGTGGTGAAGGTGGTGGTTATAATAAAGGTTATGGAGGTGGTGCTCGTGGTGAAGGTGGTGGTTATAATAAAGGTGATGGAGGTGGTGCTCGTGGTGAAGGTGGTGGTTATAATAAAGGCGATGGAGGTGGTGGTTATAATAAAGGCGATGAAGGTGGTGCTCGTGGTGAAGGTGGTGGTTATAATAAAGGTGATGGAGGTGGTGCTCGTGGTGAAGGTGGTGGTTATAATAAAGGCGATGAAGGTGGTGGTCGTGGTGAAGGTGATGGAGGTGGTGCTCGTGGTGAAGGTGGTGGTTATAATAAAGGCGATGAAGGTGGTGGTCGTGGTGAAGGTGATGGAGGTGGTGCTCGTGGTGAAGGTGGTGGTTATAATAAAGGTGATGGAGGTGGTGCTCGTGGTGAAGGTGGTGGTTATAATAAAGGTGATGGAGGTGGTGCTCGTGGTGAAGGTGGTGGTTATAATAAAGGCGATGGAGGTGGTGGTTATAATAAAGGCGATGAAGGTGGTGCTCGTGGTGAAGGTGGTGGTTATAATAAAGGTTATGGAGGTGGTGCTCGTGGTGCAGGTGATGTTGGTGATGAAGGTGATGGTCGTGGTGAAGGTGGTGGTTATAATAAAGGTTATGGAGGTGGTGGTCGTGGTGAAGGTGATGTTGGTGATGGAGGTGGTGGTCGTGGTGAAGGTGATGTTGGTGATGGAGGTGGTGCTCGTGGTGAAGGTGATGGTTATAATAAAGGTGATGGAGGTGGTGCTCGTGGTGCAGGTGATGTTGGTGATGGAGGTGGTGGTCGTGGTGAAGGTGGTGGTTATAATAAAGGTTATGGAGGTGGTGTTCGTGGTGCAGGTGATGTTGGTGATGGAGGTGGTGGTCGTGGTGAAGGTGGTGGTTATAATAAAGGTTATGGAGGTGGTGTTCGTGGTGCAGGTGATGTTGGTGATGGAGGTGGTGGTTATAATAAAGGTGATGGAGGAGGTGGCCTTAATTACATCTATCCGTAAAACGACGATAAATAAAATCCCGTCGGTGCCCCCCCTCCACGCGTCCCGTCGGCGCCCCCCCTCCACGCGTCGCGTCGGCGCCCCCCCTCCACGCGTCCCGTCGGCGCCCCTCTCCACGCGTCGCGTCGGCGCCCCCCCTCCACGCGTCCCGTCGGCGCCCCCTCTCCACGCGTCCCGTGCCCGTGCCCCCGGCGGGCGTAACGGTCTCCGCCCCCTTCGACCCGCTCGGCGCTCGGGCGGAAGCCCGGAGATAAAGAGAGGTTAAGAGTCTGGAGGATGGAGCAACCTTGATAAAGCGGCCGTCTCCGTGACGCTGATCCTCTCCATCCATCTTCAGCCGTCATGAAGTATGCAAATAGGGCGGCGGCGGCGGCGGCGATGGCGGCGCGTTCCGACACGGGCGCGGTTAAATGGGCCATTTCAAATGCTCTGCGCATCACAGTGACAAGCACATTTCCCTCTCGCCGCCGCCTTTCCTCTCATTTCTGCTCCGTCTCTCTTTATTTACACCTCTTCTCTCGGCGCCGCTCCTCGGGCCGCTTCGCAAATTAGAGCTATACGGCGCCGTGGCAGGACGCCGCCTCATAAAATATTAACAGCGTGTCGAGTTTGGCGCCGCCACATTCCTCTTCATTTTTAACTCCGTCAGCGGGAGGCGTCGCCTCTGTTGCTTCTGAACCCTCATCTGTTTTAATAGCGCCGCCGTTCAAGGCCGCGTTCCCCGGCTACGCGCCGCTAACCGCCTGAACCGTACGCACTGCGCAGAACCCCGCTCACGCTCGTTAATTGCTCGCTGATTGAGTTCTTGGACCTGCTCGCTGCTTCAGCTCGCTTCAGTGGGCCGGCTGCTTCGTCCGGGTCCTATCCCTGCCGTTTAATGAGGAGTGGGGGGGGGGGGAAGCCTGGTGTCCGGTGATGAGGCGTCAGTCTGTAATGGACCTCAAAGCATTTGCTCTCTCTCTCTCTCGCTCACTCTCTCTCGCTCACTCTCTCTCACTCTCTCTCACATTGTCATTGTCTGCTGTTTCTGTCTTTCTCATCCGTCTCTCTCACTTGTATTCGCTCTCGCACTCGGAGTTCTCAACTCTCTATAAATCTCTGTTTTGATTGCTCGCTCTCTCAATTTTAATTCAATTCAATTTAAAAGCTTTATTTGCATGACAAATTATACATTCATATTGCATAAAGCTGGTTTACAAAAATAAAAATAAAATAAAAATAAAATGGAAAACAATTACAAATTTACAAAGTTACAAAAATGTACATAGTATACAAATACAATGAAATAGTATAATATATACATATATATAAATATTTAAATAAAAGTAGAGGTGTGTGTGTGTGTGTGTGTGTGTGTGTGTGTGGTCACTCTCTGTCCCTCTCCTGGTGGCAGGTGTATGTGTACAGTGCTGCCAGTACACAGCTCTCCCTGTGTTCCCCCAGTAGGTGGGGCAGTTTTTGGGTGGGGGTGAGGGAGGTGAAGTTGGGGATGATGTGTGTGAAGTTGGGGGTGATGAAGTGCAGCTCTGTCTCGGTTCTGTTCAGGGGACATCGCTGACACACCCTCTTCTCTCGGGGCAGCCAGGTCTGCCGGTGTCGCCCCGTCTCGATGGCCAGCTGATGAGCTCACTCTCTCTCACTCTCTCTCTCTCTCTCTCTCTCTCTGGATTAGGGTTAGAATTGGAGTTAGAATTAGAGAATTAGGATTGAGATTAGTGTTAGGATAAGGTGAGGGTTAAGAGTTAGGAATAGTGTTAGTGTAATGATTAAGGTTGGGATTAGGGTTAAGATTAGGGTTTGGTTTAGAGTTAGGTTAAGTAGAAGGATTAGAAGAATTTGTGTTTAGGATTAGGTTTGGGTTTTGGTTAGAGTTAGGTCTATTTTTTTCTGTCAGAGATATTTAGTTGATTTCCCCCTTAGGGTTGGGGTTAGAATTTAGGGTTTGGGTTGAGTTTAGAGTTAGGATTATGGATTGGGGTTAGGATTAGGGATGGGGTGGGGGTTTTAAATTAAGGTTTGAGTTGGGGTGAGAGTTAGGATTAGGGTTGAACTAAGGATTAGGGTTGTGGAGGTTAGAGTTAGCATTAGGATTGGGATTAAAGCTGTTGAACTCCTGTGTGGAGGTTAGAGTTAGGATTAGGATTGGGATTAAAGCTGTTGAACTCCTGTGTGGAGGTTAGAGTTAGGATTAGGATTGGGATTAAAGCTGTTGAACTCCTGTGTGGAGGTTAGAGTTAGGATTAGGATTGGGATTAAAGCTGTTGAACTCCTGTGTGGAGGTTAGAGTTAGGATTAGGATTGGGATTAGGGCTGTTGAACAGCCGGTTGCTTTGCACCTGTGTGGAGGTTAGAGTTAGGATTAGGATTGGGATTAAAGCTGTTGAACTCCTGTGTGGAGGTTAGAGTTAGCATTAGGATTGGGATTAGGGCTGTTGAACTCCTGTGTGGAGGTTAGAGTTAGGATTAGGATTGGGATTAAAGCTGTTGAACTCCTGTGTGGAGGTTAGAGTTAGCATTAGGATTGGGATTAGGGCTGTTGAACAGCCAGTCGCTCTGCAGCTGTGTGGAGGTTAGAGTTAGGATTAGGATTGGGATTAGGGCTGTTGAACAGCTGGTTGCTTTGCACCTGTGTGGAGGTTAGAGTTAGGATTAGGATTGGGATTAAAGCTGTTGAACTCCTGTGTGAAGGTTAGAGTTAGGATTGGGATTAAAGCTGTTTAACTCCTGTGTGGAGGTTAGAGTTAGGATTAGGATTGGGATTAAAGCTGTTGAACTCCTGTGTGGAGGTTAGAGTTAGGATTGGGATTAAAGCTGTTTAACTCCTGTGTGGAGGTTAGAGTTAGGATTGGGATTAAAGCTGTTGAACTCCTGTGTGGAGGTCTTTAGGACGCTGTGTTCATGTTAGTAGGACTGGACTGAGTCAGGTGGAACAGCACAGCTCCGGTTCCACAGCTGATCTGGTTCGGTTTTTCGGGCCGGACCGGTCTTCAGATGTCGGCGTCGGCGCTGAGCTTCAGTGGGTGGAGAGGAGCGGCGCTGACAGTGTGTTTATTAATCAGCTCCGACATGTTTCATTGTTATTCATTTCCACTGACATGTCCCATTGTGCTGATCCCCCTCCTCCTCTCGCGGCTCGTGGGAGAAAAGCGAGCCGGCGTGGAGCAGCCGCGGCTCTGACCGTCTGCGCAGACGGCAGGGTTTGATGGACGGCGGGCCGGCACCGGCTCTTATCTGGGATCAATCACGGCTGGAGCGGCCCGCGGTTATTGTCTCGGCAACAAAGGACCGGTGGAATTAATTGGCTCGTTTCGAGGCGAACGGAAACAAAAGCGGAGGGGAACGGAGCGCTCCCATCATTCCACACCCAAAAAACAAACGCCGGACAATTAGGAGGCTTTTTGCACGCCGAGCTTCCGCGCCGGGGTAAGAGCAGCGTAAACAGAGTCGGACGAGTTAATGAGCTGAATCCTCCCGGCTCCGTCCTCCTCTCCCGTGTGCTAATGATGGAGCCGCTGCTCAGGTAGCTGTCAGTGTGTCGTGATTAATTAAACGCAAAACTGGGCCAATTTGTCACCTTCCTCTGCGTTGTCCAAAAAAAAAAAAACCAGGATGAGCGCATGCAGACGCCGCCTCTCATGTTCTCCTGTCTGCACGTCGTTACCTGAACGCCTGCAAGTGGAACCTAACGAACCTCAGAACGCTAACGAGAGAGAACAATAAACACCACGTTCAGAACTTCAGTTCAAACACAGAGCTGAACTCAGTACTGATATTGGTATTGGTACTGATACTGATATTGGTACTGATACTAATATTGGTACTGGTATTGGTACTGATACTGATACTAATATTGGTACTGATACTAATATTGGTACTGATACTAATACTGATACTAATATTGGTACTGATACTGATACTAATATTGGTACTGATATTGGTATTGGTACTGATACTGATACTAATATTGGTACTGATATTGGTACTGATACTGATATTGGTACTGATACTAATATTGGTACTGATACTAATACTGATACTAATATTGGTACTGATACTGATACTAATATTGGTACTGGTACTGATACTGATACTAATATTGGTACTGGTACTGATACTGATACTAATATTGGTACTGATATTGGTATTGGTACTGATACTGATACTAATATTGGTACTGATATTGGTATTGGTACTGATACTGATACTAATATTGGTACTGATATTGGTATTGGTACTGATACTAATATTGGTACTGATATTGGTATTGGTACTGATACTAATACTAATATTGGTACTGATACTAATATTGGTACTGATATTGGTACTGATACTAATATTGGTACTGATATTGGTATAGGTACTGATGTTGATATTGGTATTGGTACTGATACTAATACTAATATTGGTACTGATACTAATATTGGTACTGATATTGGTACTGATACTAATATTGGTACTGATATTGGTATAGGTACTGATGTTGATATTGGTACTGATATTGGTGCTGATGTTGATACTGGTATTGGTACTGATATTGGTAATCATACTGATACTGACACTAATATTAATATTGGTACTGATATTGGTATTGGTACTGGTATAGGTACTGATATTGGTACTGATATTGATATTGGTGCTGATGTTGATATTGGTACTGGTATAGGTACTGATATTGGTACTGATATTGATATTG
This sequence comes from Corydoras sp. C115, assembly GCA_019802505.1. NCBI lineage: Eukaryota > Metazoa > Chordata > Actinopteri > Siluriformes > Callichthyidae > Corydoras > Corydoras sp. C115. Next base: position 849,054 of record JAFMOC010000178.1, on the reverse strand, counting down.
GTGCTGATGTTGATATTGGTACTGATATTAGTAATGGTACTGATATTGGTACTGATACTGACACTAATTAATATTGGTACTGATATTGGTTTTGGTTCTGATACTGACACTAATATTAATATTAGTACTGATATTGGTATTGGTACTGGTATAGGTACTGATATTGATATTGGTGCTGATGTTGATATTGGTACTGATATTGGTATAGGTACTGATGTTGATATTGGTACTGATATTGGTGCTGATGTTGATACTGGTATTGGTACTGATATTGGTAATCGTACTGATACTGACACTAATATTAATATTGGTACTGATATTGGTATTGGTACTGGTATAGGTACTGATATTGGTACTGATATTGATATTGGTGCTGATGTTGATATTGGTAATGGTACTGATATTGGTACTGATACTGACACTAATTAATATTGGTACTGATATTGGTAATGGTACTGATACTGACACTAATATTAATATTGGTACTGGTATTGGTTGTCATACTGATACTAATATTAATATCGGTACTGGTACTAATACTGGTATTGATGTTGGTACTGATGCTGATACTGATATAATTATTGGTTCTGATGCTGCTACTGATACTAATGTTGGTATTGATTCTAATATTGGGACTGATATTGGTACTGATACAAATATTATTATTGCTACTGAAGCTGGTCTACACCTTTATAACTAAACGGGCACATCGACGGGCACACTGGTTAGACTTCTCTTACTCTGCCACCCCGGGTCCACCTCTCTATCCCGCCTCCCGCTGGCCACACCGTCACCAGACTGACGGACACGCTGCCTAATGGGCATTTTATTGAGCAACACCACAGATTTATGTAAAAAAAAAAAAAAAAAACCTCAAAAAATAATTCCATTAAACCTCCGGGACCCGTTCCGCTGGTCCTCTCCCGCCGTCTCTCTGGATTTGTCTGTATTTTGGCGCCGGCTGTCCTAAAGGACTCATTCCGAGCGGCACGGCCCTTGTAGCTGGGTGTTTTTGCATATAAATAAAGATGTCCATCTCGTCAACGTCCAGGCAATTTCCCTCCTCGCCGTTCCCGCTGTTCTTTCTGCCAGTCTGCGACGTTTCCACGCTGCCGCGGCGTGACACAAAATAGCACGAGCCAAATGACTAATGCAGCCCCCCGTCTTGCTCTCCAGATCTCACCTGTCTCCTTTTACTTTTCCCATTTGGCTCGCGCGTCCATTTAGCGCCCGCTCCGGCTGCCGGACGGCCCCCGGAGCCGGGATTCTGCTCGGACGCCGCTGACGTCCGTAATTAAATTGCAAACGGGTTTCGGGTGAAGCGTCCTGACGGGCGGACGTGACGGATGCGCGCGGACGCACGCCGTCCCGTTCCGTGTGCTGCCGCTCGGCCACCCGCGCCACATCGGACGGGTGCTTGGGGGTCCCGAGGCCGAAGCTTCGGTCCCTTCAGCAGCAGCGCAGCCGTCAGAGCTGACACTCCTCATGTTTATTTCATTGTGTGTGTGTGTGTGTGTGTGTGTGTGTGTGTAGACGCGCAGGGCCTCGTCTCGATTTCCCCTCAGTCCGCGATGTCATTAACGGCGGCAGAGAGAAGCCTGCAGTGGCTCTCCTAATGAATTCCACTGCGGCTTTCTCTCTCCCCACCTCGTTACCCCGACTCGGGGTGTCAAATTAAAACGCCGCTCTGAGGGGGGGAGGGGGGGGGGGGTCCGGAGTGTGCACTTTGTGGGGGGTCGCGACGAGACAGGATGCTATAATGGTTACGACGCTGCTGCGTTGTGGTCAGTAATGAAATCCGCTCGTCAATAATTCATGCTCGCCGCTCACTATTCATCAGATCCTCCACCTGACGGCGCCGTTATTACAGCCGCGAGCCCGGGGGGGGATGTACGGGCTCCTCAAAAACAACGGAATATGAACTTATTGAAACCTCGGACCACGCTGGGGGTTATTAAAACTGGCAGCAGCGCCCCCTCTGGGTCCTGTTGGGTTCCAACTGATGATCCGGGGGGGACGGGGGGGACGGGGGGTGCTTTTCGGGCGCTGGGCAGAGCTCCAATCCATCACACTCACTTACTCGCACATACACTATATAGGGGCAATCTAGTGCAGCCAATTCACCTTGAATCTGAGTGGAAATCAGATCGTCATCGCCGAGAGGCGGCCGTTCTAATCACTATGCCATATTACCCAAAGAGCCTTTAATGCTATAATTAAACACGAGTAGTGATCTTTTTAGCTCCAGTATACTGTAACATCTACTATAATCCTTCACAAACAACGGTTGCCATGACTACCAGAATCCCTCCTAGACCTCCGTTGCCGTAGCAGTATGTTGTCAGGATGATGCGAGGTCAGGTATAAGGACCGTGGATAAACAATGACGTACATTTGGTGCCGGGTGGAGTTACATATCGTGCCTTTAATTCCTCTTCACGGTTCTCCCTCGCACCGCACCGCCGCAGACCAAACGACGGAACTTGCATGAAGGCGTGGAGGTCGTGTCGTTAGTACACACTTACTCAAACACACACACACACAAACACACAGTATATTAGGGCAATCTAGTGCCAATTCGATTAGCCAGTTCACCTTAAATCAATGTTTTTGGACCGGGGGTGCCGGATGGAGTTACATATCGTGCCTTTAATTCCCCTTCATGGTTCTCAGGAGCAAACAACGGAACTGGCGTGAAGACGTGGACGTCGTGTCGTTACCATCAATTCACTCACACACAAATACACACTATATGGGGGCAATCTAGTGCCAATTAGATTAGCCAATTCACCTTAAATCAACGTTTTTGGACCGTGGGTAACCGAGAACTTGCTGGAACAACGCTGGATCCCAGCAACGTACCAAATCAAACCTCCATATATTACACAACGTACCTTTAATGCTCCAGTATAATGTAACATCTACTATAATCATTCACAAACAACGGTTGCCATGACTACCGCAATCCCTCCTAGACCTCCGTTGCCGTAGCAGTATGTTGTCAGGATGATGCGAGGTCAGGTATAAGGACCGTGGATAAACAATGACGTACATGTGGTGACGCATGGAGTTACATATCGTGCCTTTAATTCCCCTTCATTATTCTCAGGAGCAAACAACGGAACTCGCGCGAAGACGTGGACGTCGTGTCGTTACCATCAATTCACTCGCACTATATAGGGGCAATCGAGTGCAAATTAAATTAGCCAATTCACCTTAAATCAACGTTTTTGGACCGTGGGTAACCGAGAACTTGCTGGAACAACGCTGGATCCAAGCAACGTACCAAATCAAACCTCCATATATTACACAACGTACCTTTAATGCTCCAGTATTCTATAACAACGGTTGCCATGACTACCGCAATCCCTCCTAGACCTCCGTTGCCGTAACAGTATGTTGTCAGGATGATGCGAGGTCAGGTATAAGGACTGTGGATAAACAATGACGTTCGTGTGGTGACGCATGGAGTTGCATATCGTGCCTTTAATTCCCCTTCATTATTCTCAGGAGCAAACAACGTAACTCGCGTGAAGACGTGGACGTCGTGTTGTTACCATCAATTCACTCACACTATATAGGGGCAATCTAGTGCCAATTAGATTAGCCAATTCACCTTAAATCAATGTCTTTGGACCGTGGGTAACCGAGAACTTGCTGGAACAACGCTGGATCCCAGCAACGTACCAAATCAAACCTCCATATATTACACAACGTACCTTTAATGCTCCAGTATTCTATAACAACGGTTGCCATGACTACCGCAATCCCTCCTAGACCTCCGTTGCCGTAACAGTATGTCGTCAGGATGATGCGAGGTCAGGTATAAGGACTGTGGATAAACAATGACGTTCGTGTGGTGCGGATGGAGTTACATATCGTGCCTTTAATTCCCCTTCATTATTCTCAGGAGCAAACAACGGAACTCGCGCGAAGACGTGGACGTCGTGTCGTTACCATCAATTCACTCACACTATATAGGGGCAATCTAGTGCCAATTAGATTAGCCAATTCACCTTAAATCAATGTCTTTGGACCGTGGGTAACCGAGAACTTGCTGGAACAACGCTGGATCCCAGCAACGTACCAAATCAAACCTCCATATATTACACAACGTACCTTTAATGCTCCAGTATTCTATAACAACGGTTGCCATGACTACCGCAATCCCTCCTAGACCTCCGTTGCCGTAACAGTATGTCGTCAGGATGATGCGAGGTCAGGTATAGGGACCGTGGATAAACAATGACGTCCGTGTGGTGCCGGATGGAGTTGCATATCGTGCCTTTAATTCCTCTTCATGGTTCTCAGGAGCAAACAACGGAACTGGCGCGAAGACGTGGACGTCGTGTCGTTACCATCAATTCACTCGCACTATATAGAGGCAATCTAGTGCCAATTAGATTAGCCAATTCACCTTAAATCAATGTCTTTGGACCGTGGGTAACCGAGAACTTGCTGGAACAACGCTGGATCCCAGCAACGTACCAAATCAAACCTCCATATATTACACAACGTACCTTTAATGCTCCAGTATTCTATAACAACGGTTGCCATGACTACCGCAATCCCTCCTAGACCTCCGTTGCCGTAACAGTATGTCGTCAGGATGATGCGAGGTCAGGTATAAGGACCGTGGATAAACAATGACGTTCGTGTGGTGCCGGATGGAGTTGCATATCGTGCCTTTAATTCGTTGTTAATTTAACGTTAATGACCTTCCAGGGATTCGGTCGGCTGCGTGGGGAGACGAGCGCCTCGGCTTCGTTTGGGCCGCCGTTCCGGAGTCGGGTCCGGGCACGGCGCCGCGCGGCGCGATTGGCTCCCGGGCCGTTTGTGTGATTTAGGCCGGCGGTTAAATGAATACAAGACAGACTCGGGCTCTCCGGCGGTCCCTGCAGACCGGAATGGCCGGCGTATCTCTTTCTCATTTTCTCCTGCTCTCCCTCTCTGACAGCGGCTGGCAGATGGAAAATGGTGTCAATCAATCCGTCGGAGCTGCGCGCCTCTTTAGGGGGGTGTGGTGGGGGTGCGGGGGGTGGGGTGGGGGGGGGTGACGGGGGAGGTGCAGATAAAAGCTGAAGCGAGGTGCAGGTCTGGCAGTGATGATTCAGACCACCACCACATCCTCACTCGCTCGTATGAATCAATCTGCCGCCGCCTGAACCCGCCGCGCCTTTATTTACATCATCACGAGGCCTGTCCCGGCCGTTACATCACCGCCTGATCCGAAGCACCTGCGTTATGTCACACAATACCAACAACCACGCCACAGTCACTTTCATGACGTCATCACGACGTGTAATAAACACGCTATTAGCATGGAAAAGCGGGCCCTGCTATTGGAACCTGGCTCCCCCTAGTGTCACAGCATGGGAGGTGTAATACTCGTGTCACCATCGCCAAAGCACACGGCGTTTTAGTCTAAACGAATGTCACGTGCTTATTAACACCGCCACCTGCTGGTAGTTACGAGAAGACAGCGTGACCGGGGCTCCCCCTAGTGTCACATCATGGAAGTTGTAATACTCTAGTGTCACCATCGCCAAAGCACACGGCGTTTTAGTCTAAAAGAATGTCACATGCTTATTAACACCGCCACCTGCTGGTAGTTACGAGAAGACAGCGTGACCGGGGCTCCCCCTAGTGTCACATCATGGAAGTTGTAATACTCTTGTATCACCATCGCCAAAGCACACAGCGTTTTAGTCTATACGAATGTCACATGCTTATTAACACCGCCACCTGCTGGTAGTTACGAGAAGACAGAACGTGACCGGGGCTCCCCCTAGTGTCACAGCATGGAAGTTGTAATACTCTAGTGTCACTATCGCCAAAGCCCATGGCGTTTTAGTCTAAAAGAATGTCGCATGCTTATTAACACCGCCACCTGCTGGTAGTTACGAGAAGACAGCGTGACAGGGGCTCCCCCTAGTGTCACATCATGGAAGTTGTAATACTCGTGTCACCATCGCCAAAGCCCACGGCGTTTTAGTCTAAAAGAATGTAACATGCTTATTAACACCGCCACCTGCTGGTAGTTACGAGAAGACAGCGTGACAGGGGCTCCCCCTAGTGTCACAGCATGGAAGTTGTAATACTCTAGTGTCACCATCGCCAAAGCACACGGCGTTTTAGTCTAAACGAATGTAACATGCTTATTAACACCGCCACCTGCTGGTAGTTACGAGAAGACAGCGTGACCGGGGCTCCCCCTAGTGTCACAGCATGGAAGTTGTAATACTCGTGTCACCATCGCCAAAGCACACGGCGTTTTAGTCTAAACGAATGTCACGTGCTTATTAACACCGCCACCTGCTGGTAGTTACGAGAAGACAGCGTGACCGGGGCTCCCCCTAGTGTCACATCATGGAAGTTGTAATACTCTAGTGTCACCATCGCCAAAGCACACGGCGTTTTAGTCTAAAAGAATGTCACATGCTTATTAACACCGCCACCTGCTGGTAGTTACGAGAAGACAGCGTGACCGGGGCTCCCCCTAGTGTCACATCATGGAAGTTGTAATACTCTTGTATCACCATCGCCAAAGCACACAGCGTTTTAGTCTATACGAATGTCACATGCTTATTAACACCGCCACCTGCTGGTAGTTACGAGAAGACAGAACGTGACCGGGGCTCCCCCTAGTGTCACAGCATGGAAGTTGTAATACTCTAGTGTCACTATCGCCAAAGCCCATGGCGTTTTAGTCTAAAAGAATGTCGCATGCTTATTAACACCGCCACCTGCTGGTAGTTACGAGAAGACAGCGTGACAGGGGCTCCCCCTAGTGTCACATCATGGAAGTTGTAATACTCGTGTCACCATCGCCAAAGCCCACGGCGTTTTAGTCTAAAAGAATGTAACATGCTTATTAACACCGCCACCTGCTGGTAGTTACGAGAAGACAGCGTGACAGGGGCTCCCCCTAGTGTCACAGCATGGAAGTTGTAATACTCTAGTGTCACCATCGCCAAAGCACACGGCGTTTTAGTCTAAACGAATGTAACATGCTTATTAACACCGCCACCTGCTGGTAGTTACGAGAAGACAGCGTGACAGGGGCTCCCCCTAGTGTCACATCATGGAAGTTGTAATACTCTAGTGTCACCATCGCCAAAGCACACGGCGTTTTAGTCTAAACGAATGTAACATGCTTATTAACACCGCCACCTGCTGGTAGTTACGAGAAGACAGCGTGACCGAGGCTCCCCCTAGTGTCACAGCATGGATGTTGTAATACTGTAGTGTCACCATCGCCAAAGCACACGGCGTTTTAGTCTAAAAGAATGTCACATGCTTATTAACACCGCCACCTGCTGGTAGTTACGAGAAGACAGTGTGACAGGGGCTCCCCCTAGTGTCACAGCATGGAAGTTGTAATACTCTAGTGTCACCATCGCCTAAGCACACGGCGTTTTAGTCTAAACGAATGTCACATGCTTATTAACACCGCCACCTGCTGGTAGTTACGAGAAGACAGCGTGACCGGGGCTCCCCCTAGTGTCACAGCATGGAAGTTGTAATACTCTAGTGTCACCATCGCCTAAGCACACGGCGTTTTAGTCTAAACAAATGTAACATGCTTATTAACACCGCCACCTGCTGGTAGTTACGAGAAGACAGCGTGACCGGGGCTCCCCCTAGTGTCACATCATGGAAGTTGTAATACTGTAGTGTCACCATCGCTAAAGCCCACAGCGTTTTAGTCTAAACGAATGTAACATGCTTATTAACACCGCCACCTGCTGGTAGTTACGAGAAGACAGTGTGACAGGGGCTCCCCCTAGTGTCACAGCATGGAAGTTGTAATACTCTAGTGTCACCATCGCCTAAGCACACGGCGTTTTAGTCTAAACGAATGTCACATGCTTATTAACACCGCCACCTGCTGGTAGTTACGAGAAGACAGCGTGACCGGGGCTCCCCCTAGTGTCACAGCATGGATGTTGTAATACTCTAGTGTCAGCATTGCTAAAGCAACAGGCGTTTTAGTCTAAAAGAATGTCACATGCTTATTAACACCGCCACCTGCTGGTAGTTACGAGAAGACAGAGTGTGACCGGGGCTCCCCCTAGTGTCACATCATGGAAGTTGTAATACTCTAGTGTCACTATCGCCAAAGCACACGGCGTTTTAATCTAAACGAATGTCACATGCTTATTAATACCGCCACCTGCTGGTAGTTATAAGAAGATAGCATGACAGGGGCTCCCCCTAGTGTCACATCATGGAAGTTGTAATACTGTAGTGTCACCATCGCTAAAGCACACGGCGTTTTAGTCTAAACGAATGTCACATGCTTATTAACACCGCCACCTGCTGGTAGTTACGAGAAGACAGCATGACAGGGGCTCCCCCTAGTGTCACAGCATGGAAGTTGTAATACTCTAGTGTCACCATCGCCAAAGCACACGGCGTTTTAGTCTAAAAGAATGTCGCATGCTTATTAACACCGCCACCTGCTGGTAGTTATGAGAAGACAGAGCGTGACCGGGGCTCCCCCTAGTGTCACAGCATGGAAGTTGTAATACTCTAGTGTCACCATCGCTAAAGCACACGGTGTTTTAGTCTAAAAGAATGTCACATGCTTATTAACACCGCCACCTGCTGGTAGTTACGAGAAGACAGCGTGACCGAGGCTCCCCCTAGTGTCACAGCATGGAAGTTGTAATACTCTAGTGTCACTATCGCCAAAGCCCATGGCGTTTTAGTCTAAAAGAATGTCGCATGCTTATTAACACCGCCACCTGCTGGTAGTTACGAGAAGACAGCGTGACAGGGGCTCCCCCTAGTGTCACATCATGGAAGTTGTAATACTCTAGTGTCACCATCGCCAAAGCACACGGCGTTTTAGTCTAAAAGAATGTAACATGCTTATTAACACCGCCACCTGCTGGTAATTACGAGAAGACAGCGTGACCGGGGCTCCCCCTGGTGTCACATCATGGAAGTTGTAATACTCGTGTCACTATCGCCAAAGCACACAGCGTTTTAGTCTAAAAGAATGTAACATGTTTATTAACACCGCCACCTGCTGGTAGTTACGAGAAGACAGCGTGACCGGGGCTCCCCCTAGTGTCACATCATGGAAGTTGTAATACTCTAGTGTCACCATCGCCAAAGCACACGGCGTTTTAGTCTAAACGAATGTAACATGCTTATTAACACCGCCACCTGCTGGTAGTTACGAGAAGACAGCGTGACCGAGGCTCCCCCTAGTGTCACATCATGGAAGTTGTAATACTCTAGTGTCACCATCGCCTAAGCACACGGCGTTTTAGTCTAAACGAATGTCACATGCTTATTAACACCGCCACCTGCTGGTAGTTACGAGAATACAGCATGACAGGGGCTCCCCCTAGTGTCACATCATGGAAGTTGTAATACTCTAGTGTCAGCATTGCTAAAGCACACGGCGTTTTAGTCTAAACGAATGTCACATGCTTATTAACACCGCCACCTGCTGGTAGTTACGAGAATACAGCATGACAGGGGCTCCCCCTAGTGTCACATCATGGAAGTTGTAATACTCTAGTGTCAGCATTGCTAAAGCACACGGCGTTTTAGTCTAAAAGAATGTCACATGCTTATTAACACTGCCACCTGCTGGTAGTTACGAGAAGACAGAGCGTGACCGGGGCTCCCCCTAGTGTCACAGCATGGAAGTTGTAATACTCGTGTCACCATCGCCTAAGCACACGGCGTTTTAGTCTAAAAGAATGTCACATGCTTATTAACACTGCCACCTGCTGGTAGTTACGAGAAGACAGAGCGTGACCGGGGCTCCCCCCCTAGTGTCACATCATGGAAGTTGTAATACTCTAGTGTCACTATCGCCAAAGCACACGGCGTTTTAGTCTAAACGAATGTAACATGCTTATTAACACCGCCACCTGCTGGTAGTTACGAGAAGACAGCGTGACCGGGGCTCCCCCTAGTGTCACATCATGGATGTTGTAATACTCTTGTATCACCATCGCCAAAGCACACAGCGTTTTAGTCTATACGAATGTCGCATGCTTATTAACACCGCCACCTGCTGGTAGTTACGAGAAGACAGTGTGACCGGGGCTCCCCCTAGTGTCACATCATGGAAGTTGTAATACTCTAGTGTCACCATCGCCAAAGCACACGGTGTTTTAGTCTAAACGAATGTCACATGCTTATTAACACCGCCACCTGCTGGTAGTTATAAGAAGATAGTGTGACAGGGGCTCCCCCTAGTGTCACATCATGGAAGTTGTAATACTCTAGTGTCACCATTGCCAAAGCACACGGCGTTTTAGTCTAAAAGAATGTCACATGTTTATTAACACCGCCATCTGCTGGTAATTACGAGAAGACAGTGTGACGGAGGCTCCCCCTAGTGTCACAGCATGGAAGTTGTAATACTCGTGTCACCATCGCTAAAGCACACGACGTTTTAGTCTAAAAGAATGTCGCATGCTTATTAACACCGCCACCTGCTGGTAGTTACGAGAAGACAGAACGTGACCGGGGCTCCCCCTAGTGTCACAGCATGGAAGTTGTAATACTCTAGTGTCACCATCGGCAAAGCACACGGCGTTTTAGTCTAAAAGAATGTAACATGCTTATTAACACCGCCACCTGCTGGTAGTTACGAGAAGACAGCGTGACAGGGGCTCCCCCTAGTGTCACAGCATGGAAGTTGTAATACTCTAGTGTCAGCATTGCTAAAGCCCACGGCGTTTTAGTCTAAAAGAATGTCACATGCTTATTAACACTGCCACCTGCTGGTAGTTTTAAGAAGAAAGTGTGACAGGGGCTCCCCCTAGTGTCACATCATGGAAGTTGTAATACTCTAGTGTCACCATCGCTAAAGCCCACAGCGTTTTAGTCTAAACGAATGTAACATGCTTATTAACACCGCCACCTGCTGGTAGTTACGAGAAGACAGCGTGACCGGGGCTCCCCCTAGTGTCACAGCATGGAAGTTGTAATACTCGTGTCACCATCGCCAAAGCACACGGCGTTTTAGTCTAAAAGAATGTCGCATGCTTATTAACACCGCCACCTGCTGGTAGTTATGAGAAGACAGAGCGTGACCGGGGCTCCCCCTAGTGTCACAGCATGGAAGTTGTAATACTCTAGTGTCACCATCGGCAAAGCACACGGCGTTTTAGTCTAAAAGAATGTAACATGCTTATTAACACCGCCACCTGCTGGTAGTTACGAGAAGACAGCGTGACAGGGGCTCCCCCTAGTGTCACAGCATGGAAGTTGTAATACTCTAGTGTCAGCATTGCTAAAGCCCACGGCGTTTTAGTCTAAAAGAATGTCACATGCTTATTAACACTGCCACCTGCTGGTAGTTTTAAGAAGAAAGTGTGACAGGGGCTCCCCCTAGTGTCACATCATGGAAGTTGTAATACTCTAGTGTCACCATCGCTAAAGCCCACAGCGTTTTAGTCTAAACGAATGTAACATGCTTATTAACACCGCCACCTGCTGGTAGTTACGAGAAGACAGCGTGACCGGGGCTCCCCCTAGTGTCACAGCATGGAAGTTGTAATACTCGTGTCACCATCGCCAAAGCACACGGCGTTTTAGTCTAAAAGAATGTCGCATGCTTATTAACACCGCCACCTGCTGGTAGTTATGAGAAGACAGAGCGTGACCGGGGCTCCCCCTAGTGTCACAGCATGGAAGTTGTAATACTCTAGTGTCACCATCGCTAAAGCACACGGTGTTTTAGTCTAAAAGAATGTCACATGCTTATTAACACCGCCACCTGCTGGTAGTTACGAGAAGACAGCATGACAGTTTATCGCGGCTATGGACGGGGAGAACCAGGGCTTCCCCTAGTGTCTTGGCAAGGAAGTTTGCTGATGCACCTTGTTAGTCTAAAAGAACATCGCATGCTAAGTAACATACCGCCACCTACTGGTAGTTACCGGTAGACGGTGTTCAGTAAGCTGCTGTTCCACATTTCCAATAGCAGCGCTCGCTTTACCATGTGGGTGGGGTTTCTTATATTTATAGTGGCTATGGACAGGAGAGCACCAGGGCTCCCCCTAGTGTCTCGGCATGGAATCTATAATACTGTCCTGTTTTTATATTTTTATTTTTTGGCGAGCCCCTTCACCCCTCGTCGTGTCCCGCTGCGAATCACCTCGCCGCCCGAAGCCCACGGCTTGTTAGTCTAAACGAACATCGCATGCTAAGTAACATACCGCCACCTACTGGTAGTTACCGGTAGACGGTGTTCAGTAAGCTGCTGTTCCACATTTCCAATAGCAGCGCTCGCTTTACCATGTGGGTGGGGTTTCTTATATTTATAGTGGCTATGGACAGGAGAGCACCAGGGCTCCCCCTAGTGTCTCGGCATGGAATCTGTAATACTGTCCTGTATTATTATTATTTTTTTATTTATTTTTTTTGTTTATTTTTTTTTTTCGGCGGAGCCCCTTCACCCCTCGTCGTGTCCCGCTGCGAATCACCTCGCCGCCCGAAGCCCACGGCTTGTTAGTCTAAACGAACATCGCATGCTAAGTAACATACCGCCACCTACTGGTAGTTACCGGTAGACGGTGTTCAGTAAGCTGCTGTTCCACATTTCCAATAGCAGCGCTCGCTTTACCATCTGGGCGGGGTTTTTTATATTTATAGTGGCTATGGACAGGCGAGCACCAGGGCTCCCCCTAGTGTCTCGGCGTGGAATCTATAATACTGTCCTGTTTTTTTTTTTATTTTATTAATTTTTTTTGGCGGAGCCCCTTCACCCCTCGTCGTGTCCCGCTGCGAATCACCTCGCCGCCCGAAGCCCACGGCTTGTTAGTCTAAACGAACGTCGCATGCTAATTAACGGCGCGCGGATATCCTCGAACGCTCGGCATTTGCATGTTAAAAGAGATTTGTGGGATCGGAGGCATGATATATTTTAATTAAGGATTAATTGAAAAATAATGGGGATTTGATTTTGCATGGCACGCCGGCTTTGGATGCCGAGCGGCGTCTGCTGCGAGCTCATCACCGGAGTGCTGAGAGAGAGAGCGAGCGAGCGAGCGAGGGCGTGCGAGAGAGAGAGAGAGAGAGAGGGAGTCCTCTCAAGGTCTTCTCAAATCACCCCGTACACCTCTGTGAGCAGGAGTGGCCCTCGTTTGGCTTAATTAAAGGCTCTCGCTCGTTCCCCCTCTCTCTCTCTCTCGCTCGCTCGCTCGCTCGCTCTCTCGCCCCCGCCCCTCCCCCGCAGCGAGCGGGAATGAGACACGCTACACTAGTTGTGCAGGCGATTATGGTAATGGGATGCTATTAGGCCATGATTCCGTATGAGTGATCGGGGAGAGCGGGGCCTCGCCGCCAGAGACGACGACGCACCCGGCCGCGCCGCTCGTTGATACGGCTCCAGCTACATCATTAGCATAACGAAGCCTCCCCGCTAACGAGGGGTGGGGCCGGTGCACTTCAGAGGGGCGCGCTCGCTCGCCGGTGTGGGATGTTTATTCATCGGCGCGTCGGCGTTACAACTCGCAATGTTCAAGGTGAAAGACGCCCCCCCCCTCCCCCCCCCCCATGGGAGTTCAGTCAGCCACCCGAATGTCTGGAGTGAGTCATATACACAGCCACTGTGAGTCACCAGAACGTTCCGCGTGGCGGTGCTTTTTACCGTTCTCCTTAAGGCTGATGGGCTACGTCAGCAGACGATGGGCTGAGTGCATGACGCCGTCGTGCCACCGGTGGCGCTGCAGGACGTCCTGAGATGGATGTGGGGGGGGGAGTGGAGCGCCACCTGAGGGTTGCCGGCGCTCGCGTCTCAACATTCAAGGTGAAAGGCGGCGCTCAGTCCGGCACTCGAATGTCTGTCAACATTCAAGGTGAAAGGCGGTGCTCAGTCAGCCACCCAAATGTCTGTGTCAACATTCAAGGTGAAAGGCGGTGCTCAGTCACAGACATTCGGGTGGCTGACTGAGCGCCGCCTTTCACCTTGAATGTTGACACAGACATTTGGGTGGCTGACTGAGCACCGCCTTTCACCTTGAATGTTGACAGCCACCCGAATGTCTGTCAACATTCAAGGTGAAAGGCGGCGC
>JAFMOC010000178.1:802500-832500 GCA_019802505.1 Corydoras sp. C115 | reverse complement strand
TTGCACTCTCTCTCTCTCGCGCGCTCTCTCTCTCTCTCTTGCTCGCTCTCACTCTCTCTCTCTCGCGCTCTCTCTCACTCTCTCTCTCTCGCGCTCTCGCTCACTCTCTTGCACTCTGACTCTCTCTCTCGCACTCTCGCTCACGCTCGCGCACTCTCGCTCTCTTGCACTCTCTCTCGCGCGCGCTCTCTCTCTCGCGCGCTCTCTCTCTCTCTCGCTCTCTCTCTCGCACACTCTCTCTTTCTCTCGCGCTTTTCCTCTCTCTCGCGCTATCTCTCTCTCTTTCTCACTCTCTCTCTCGCTCGCTCTCGCGCACTCTCGCTCTCTTGCACTCTCTCTCTCTCGCACTCTCTCACACTCTCTCGCGCGCGCTCTCTCTCTCGCGCGCGTGCGCACTCTCTCTCGCGCACTCTCTCTCACTCTCTCTCGCGCACTCTCTCTTTCTCTCTCTCGCGCACTCTCTCTCACTCTCTCTCGCGCACTCTCTCTCACTCTCTCTCGCGCACTCTCTCTTTCTCTCTCTCGCACTTTTCCTCTCTCGCGCGCTATCTCTCTCTCTTTCTCGCTCTCTCTCTCTCTCACTCGCTCTCGCGCACTCTCTCTCTCTTTCCCTCTTTTCCTCTCTCTCGCTCTCTCTCTCGCTCTCGCGCACTCTCTCTCTCGCTCGCTCTCGCGCACTCTCGCTGATGTTCCTACATGCATCTTTTAAAGCGATGCTTCTTCACACTGCACTGGGCTGCAGTCCCATCCTCAATTATTAACTCCGCCTCTCCTCTCTGCACCTCTACATCATTATGCCTCTCCACATCTCCTCCTCGTCTCTCTCTCTCTCTCGCGCGCGCGCTCTCGCTCTCTCTCTCTCTCTCTCTCTCTCTCTTGCGCGCGCTCTCGCACATTTCCCTGCAGCTCTCACCATTTCATATTTCCACCTCGGTATGTTTGAGAATGTTTGTATCACATTATAAACTATTATCATTAAAATCATGGGGTGGCGCGGTGGCTTAGTGATTAGCATGTTCTCCTCTCAGCGCTGGGGATCCAGGTTCGAATCCTAATCTGGGTGGAGTTTCCATGTTCTCCCCGTGTCCGTGTGCGGTTCTCCGGTTTCCTCCCACAGTCCAAGAACATGGATTCAAGATAAATTAAATGTACTTAATTGCCCCATAGGCGGCGTAGAGGCTTAGTGGTTAGCACGTACTCCTCTCAGCGCTAGGGGTTCCCGGTTCGAATCCCAATCTGGGTGGAGTTTCCATGTCCTCCCTGTGTCTGCGTGGGCTTCCTCCGGGTTCTCCGGTTTCCTCCCACAGTCCAAAAACATGGATCAAGGTCAATTCAATTCCCCAAATTGCCCCATATAGAGTGTCTGTGTGCCCAGCGATAGATTGGCGCCCTGCCCAGCGCCCGAAACGTTCTCCCCTGGATGGGCATGGGGAACCCCCCCCTCCACCCCCCTAATAGAGGATAAAGCGGGAGATAATGATGATGTTTTTGTTTTGTTATTTTTATTACATAGTAAATAGACTCACACTGTCACACACACACACACACACACACTATATGGGGCAACCTAGAGCATTCAATTTACCCATGTGCCAACGATCACACCGAACCCCGCCGGGACGGCCGGACAGGCCCGGGGGGCGTCGCGGCGCCGTGTGATGGACGTCCAAAGCGCCGGCTGACTCCGGTGTTTCGTCGGCGTGCGTCGGCGGTTCCGCTGGGTTCTCATCCGAACCGTGCGGCCTAATAAACGCCGACAGAGCCGTTTCCAGGGCGCCGGGACGAGGAAGCGGGTAAATGGAACGCCATGCGTCCTAAATGATTCTCATCATAATCGGTAATGAGAGAGGACGCGTTATGTGTTTTCGCGCCGTGCCTGGCGGCAGGAAAACACTCTGCGTCGGCTTTTAATGCGACTGCGCGCTCTTTCATTAAAACGGCTGCGGCGCTCGTTCGCCTAATTCCCCTCGGATGCGCGCCGGCCCCGGGCGGTTCCTCCCGGATCGCTTCCTCGCTGCTTGAGATCTGGGCGCTCAGGCGGCGTGTGCCGGTTATAGGTCTCAGCGGCGGGTCCCGGCGCGGTGGCGCGTCACGTCGGCAACATTTTGTGTTCTGGTATTAAGGTGGTCGCTGCCGGTTGGGTCTCACACTGAGGTGGCAGCCCGGTTCTGGGGGAGAACGATCGCTGGGCACACACTCACTCACACAGACACACACACACACACACACACTATATGGGGCAATTTGGAGCAACCAGGTCACCTTGAATCCATATTTTTGGACTGGGAGGAAACCGGAGAACCCGGAGGAAACACACGCAGACACAGGGAGAACATGGAAACTCCACCCGGATCGGGATTCGAACCGGGAATCCCTAGTGCTGAGAGGAGAACATGCCAACCACTAAGCCACTGGTGACGCCCACAGTTCATGGGGGGGGGGTCCATCTGTAGTCCATTGTTTTCTCTTACTTTAGTACCCTTATGATGATGTCATCAAATTTCTCCACCAATCACCGGTGCCTCTGAGAGTTAAGGACCTCCAGTCAACCCCCCCCCCCCCCTACACACACACACACACACACACTACCTCCACCATCACCTCCACCAGTATCCCAGCATCAGCCACCCTGTGAGGTTGAAGGAAACCTCCTTTATCCTCACGTTCCCCAAAAAAGTTTCATCAAACTCGGCGCCACCACAGAACGAACCTAAATCAGCGTGAGGTTCTCGGAGGAACCTCTGAACATGTTCATCTGCAGGTAAGACCTCGACAGCTGAGAGGAAACGTCAGATTCGTCCTCAAAAAGTTTCCCCCGAAAGTGGTGGCAGCACCAACCGGAGAGCGGTTCCCACCACAGAACCGACCTGACATCAGCGTGAGGTTCTCAGAGGAACCTCCAAACACTGCCTTCTGTCCCGATCCATCACCTCCCCGTCCCACAGACATGTCCATCTGCAGGTTAGACCTTGCTGATGGAGGGAAACCTCAGATTTGTCCTCAAAAAGTTTCCCCGAAAGTGGTGGCGGCACCAACCTGAGTGCGGTTCTCACCACAGAACCGACCTGATGTCAGCGTGAGGTGCTTGGAGGAACCTCTGAAAGCTGCCTTCTGTCCCACAGACATGTTCATCTGCAGATAAGACCTGAAGAGCTATGAGGAAACATCAGATTTGTCCTCACGTTCCTCAAAAAGTTTCACCGAAAGTGGTGGCGATACCAACCTGAGCGTGGTTCCCACCACAGAACCTACTTGACGTCAACGTGAGGTGCTCAGAGGAACCTCTGAAAGCTGCCTTCTGTCCCACAGACATGTTCATCTGCAGATAAGACCTCGCTGATGTTGGCAAACCTCAGATTTGTCCTCACTTTACCCCAAAAAAGTTTCCCTTAAATTGGTGATGGCACTAACCTGAGCGCGGTTCCCACCACAGAACCGACTTGACATCGTGAGGTGCTCAGAGGAACCTCTGAAAGCTGCCTTCTGTCCCACAGACATGTTCATCTGCAGATAAGACCTCAAGAGCTATGAGGAAACCTCAGATTTGTCCTCACGTTCCTCAAAAAGTTTCCCCGAAAGTGGTGGCGGCACCAACCTGAGCGCGGTTCCCACCACAGAACCGACCTGACATCAACGTGAGGTGCTCAGAGGAACCTCTGAATGCTGCCCTGTGTCCCGATCCATCACCTCGCCGTCCCTCGTTAAGACCTTGCTGATGGAGACAAACCTCAGATTTGTCCTCACGTTCCCCAAAAAGTTTCCCGTCCCCGCAATCTGACTCAAGACAGAACATCTCCGATAGACCCCGGATTAATTACCCTGTTCCCCCCCCACCCCCAGTCACGTCTCCTCAGCCCCGCAGACATGATTGTTTTTAAAGCAGGCGCTCGGACGGACCCCGGAACGTTCTCCGCGAGGCGGCCGGCGGTTTGCGGGTTGATTGAGAGCAGCTGCGATTTGCGCGGATCATCTTCGCTCAGTGTCAGGCGTCCGCGCCAGGCGCACGTGTTCGACATCACACCGAGGACGCGCCTCCCATCCGTCTTGGCTCGTCAACAAAGAACCCAGCTGGCAGCTACAGCCTTCAGACGCGTCTGGAAACACTAGAGTCCATTTTGATCTGACATTTAAAGACTGCAACCCATCGACCATGACAGGGAACCGCCGGCTCCCGCCGCGCCGCGGCCAACCTCCATCAGCGAGGTCTTACCTGCAGATGAACGAGTGCGCGGGACGGCGAGGTGATGGATCGGGACATAGGGCAGCGGTCAGAGGTTCCTCCAAACACCTCACGCTGATGGCAGGTCGGTTCTGTGGTGGGAGCTGTGCTTGGGTTGGTGCCGCCACTACTTTGGGGAAACTTTTTGCGGACTGTGAGGACAAATCTGAGGTTTCCCTCCATCGGCGAGGTCTTATCTGCAGATGAACGAGGGCGCAGGATGAGGAGGTGATGGATTGGGACATAGGCCAGCGTTCAGAGGTTCCTCCGAGCACCTCACTGTGACGTCGGGTCGGTTCTGTGGTGGGAACCGCGCTCGGGTCGGCTGGGCCACCACTTTCGGAGTAACTTTTTGAGGAACGTGAGGACAAATCTGAGGTTTCCCTCCATCAGCGAGGTCTTACCTGCAGATGAACATATCTGGGGGATGAGGAGGTAATGGATCGGGACATAGGCCAGCATTCAGAGGTTCCTCCAAACACCTCACGCTGATGGCAGGTCGGTTCTGTGGTGGGAGCTGTGCTTGGGTTGGTGCCGCCACTACTTTGGGGAAACTTTTTGAGGACCGAGAGGACAAATCTGAGGTTTCCCTCCATCGGCGAGGTCTTACCTGCAGATGAACGAGTGCGCGGGACGGGGAGGTGATGGATCGGGACATAGGGCAGCGTTCAGAGGTTCCTCCAAACACCTGACGCTGATGGCAGGTCGGTTCTGTGGAGGGAGCTCTGCTTGGGTTGGTGCCGCCACTGCTTTGGGGAAACTTTTTGGGGAACGTGAGGACAAATCTGAGGTTTCCTTCCATCTGCGAGGTCTTACCTGCAGATGAACGAGTCCGCGGGATGGGGAGGTGATGGATCGGGACATAGGGCAGCGTTCAGAGGTTCCTCCAAACACCTCACGCTGATGGCAGGTCGGTTCTGTGGTGGGAACCGTGCCTGGGTCAGCGGCGCCACCACTTTCTGAGTAACCTTTTTGGGAATGTGAGGACAAATCTGAGGTTTCCCTCCATCAGCGAGGTCTTATCTGCAGATGAACATGTCTGTGGGACCGAAGGCAGCGTACAGAGGTTCCTCCAAGGACCTCACTGTGACGTCAGGTCGGTTCTTTGATGGGAACTGTGCTCAGGTCGGTGGCGCCACCACTTTCGGAGTAACTTTTTGGGGAACGTGAAGACAAATCTGAGGTTTCCCTCCATCGGCGAAGTCATACCTGCAGATCAACATGTCTGCGGGAGATGAAGAGGTGATGGATCGGGACATAGGGCAGCGTTCAGAGGTTCCTCCAAACACCTCACGCAGATAGCAGTTCGGTTCCGTGCCGGGAACTGCGCTAGGCGCTGTGGTGCCACCACTGCGGGCACATTCAGGGAAACTTTTTGGGGACCATGATGACAAATCTGAGGTTTCCCTCCATCGGCGAAGTCATACCTGCAGATCAACATGTCTGTGGGACGGGGAGGTGATGGATCGGGACATAGGCCAGCGTTCAGAGGTTACTCTGAGCACCTCACTGTGACGTCAGGTCGGTTCTGTGGTGGGAACCGTGCCTGGGTCAGTGGCGCCACCACTTTCGGAGTAACTTTTTGGGGAACGTGAGGACAAATCTGAGGTTTCCCTCCATCGGCGAGGTCTTACCTGCAGATGAACATGTCTGCGGGATGGGGAGGTGATGGATCGGGACATAGGCCAGTGTTCAGAGGTTCCTCCGAGCACCTCATTGTGACATCAGGTCGGTTCTGTGGTGGGAACCGTGCCTGGGTCAGCGGCGCCACCACTTTCGGAGTAACTTTTTGGGGAACGTGAGGACAAATCTGAGGTTTCCCTCCATCAGCGAGGTCTTATCTGCAGATGAACATGTCTGTGGGACAGAAGGCAGCGTTCAGAGGTTCCTCCGATATGGCAATATGGCAGCCACAGTGATGATGCTCCAAAAAAAAGGAGTGACCTAAAAACATGCCGCTGAAACAACCTTCTGGAAGAGGACGAAACTTCCTCTCCTGAACAATATGGCCAATCAATATGGCAACTGTTGAAGCAGGGTGACCTTTTGGACGGAGACCCGCTCGCATGTTAAGTACAATTTCCCCTGACCAATGGGGCAGCCACGGTGATGATGCTCCTAAAAAAGGAGTGACCAATAAACATACCACTGGAGGAAGACCACACCACTTCCCCTGACCAATATGGCCGCCATGTTGCTTCTTTGAATAGCAGCAATCAATATAGCGACTGTTGACCTTTTGGACGGAGACCCGCTCGCATGTTAAATACAATTTCCCCTGACCAATGGGGCAGCCACGGTGATGATGCTTCTATAAAAAGGAGTGACCAATAAACATACCATGGAGAAGACCACACCACTTCCCCTGACCAATATGGCCGCCATGTTGCTTTTTTGAACAGCAGCAATCATATAGCAACAGTTGAAACATGGTGACCTTTTGGACGCAGACATGTTAAATACAAATTCCCCTGACCAATATGGCCGCCTTCTTTAACCTTCTGGAAGAAGATGCAACGCCTTCCCTGACTAATATGGCCGCCTTGTTGCCGTTGCTTCAGTATGGCTCCTGTGGAAACATGGCTGCAGAAATGCTGCCCTCTTGCTCGCGTGTTAAATACTGCGTCCCCTGATGGTTCCATGGTTCTAGAGCACCTCCCCGCAGTCCCTCGCGCTTGCTTTCTCGTTTTTAATTCCCCCTCACGCTTTTGTCTCCTACGTTCTCATGATCTTCTCCTCCAGCGAGCACTGATGTTTCCTCACGACTCCGAGGGTCTGAGGCACCGGGTACTTATACTGTGTATGATCTCATTGAGGGCGGCACAGTGGTTAGTTAGCATGTTCTCCTCTCACTGCTGGGCATACAGGTTCGTATCCCGATCTGGGTGGAGTTTCCATGTTCTCCCCGTGTCCACGTGGGTTTCCGCCGGGTTCTCACGGTTTACATGGATTCACCGTAAATTCAGGGGAGGGGGGGTGGTTTCGGGCGCTGGGCAGATACACCCAGGACAAGATGCCAATCTATTGTTGGACACACAGACGCATACACAGACAATTTGGGGCAATTTAGAGCATTGAGTTTACCTTGAATCCATGTTTTTGGACTGTGGGTGGAAACCGGAGAACGTGGAAACTCCACCCACCCAAATTAGGATTCGAACATGGATCCACTGCACTCAAAGAACATGCTGAACACTCGGCAAACCATGCAACCTCAAGGTGAAGTGAATGCTCTAAATTGCCCCGTATTATGTGTGTGTCTGTGTGAGTGAGTGTGTGCCCAGAGATTGATTGGTGCCCTGTCCTGGGTGTATCTGCCCTGCGCCCGAAATGTTCTCCCCTGGATGGGCTCCCCTGGAGAACCCATGAATGAATGAATGAATCATTATAGGGTGGCACGGTGGCTTAGTGGTTGGCATGTTCTCCTCTTAGAGCTAGGGATTCCCAGTTCGAATTCCCATCTGGGTGGAGTTTCCATGTTCTCCCCGTGTCCGTGTGGGTTTCCTCCGGGTTCTCCGGTTTATTCCCACAGTCCAAAAACATGGATCAAGGTGAATTGAGTTCTCCAAATTGCCCCATATAGTGTGTGTGTGCCCGCCCAGTGATGTATTCAGACGGAATACATCAGAGCTCCGGTTCCTTTTGGAACGTTATAAGCTCTGGGTTCTCTAACCGCGCCGCTCTTCGTCCTGAAATCCAGCGTCGGCGGCGGTTCCGCTGTCTGTGATTGATCACGTGGTTCGGCGGACAGGTCAGGCAGGCGGGGGGACTCGGGAACGTCGAGGGTCCTCGCTGGGGTCAGATCCCCGACAGCTGAACGGCCTTTGGGGGAACATAATGATAACATTAAAGCAGCCGATTACTCCCCGGAGGAACGTTTACGACGCTCTTTATGGAACATTGGCAGATATAAAAGTTTATTGGGTAAGTGGAGAGGGGACGGCGCACGGCACGGCACGGCACGTTACGACCCCGCTGCGACGGTTAACACCTTATAGAACACTTCCAAAACTGAGCGACGTGAGCTATTTATGGGATTCGGAAGGTTTTACGAGGCGGGAGAACGGGCCTTGTTACTGGTCAGCTGCAACTTCCATCGAGAACCACACTGAGGGAACCGGTTCTGGAGAACCACGTGCGTTAACCACACAGACCTCACCGAGCATCAGGACAAGGTCACAGCAGGAGTCTATGTGTGTGTGTGGGGGGGGGGGATTAAATATCAGACTACAGAACCCCATGATCCATCATCCTGAACACAGAAGGTTCTGTAAACCATCACTGATAGAACCTGGTTCTGAATCAAAGACTGATTCATATTAATTCTGTAAAGTGTGTGTGTGTATACATATTCATATGTACATGGGAGAGAGTGTGTATATATATACTGTATATATATTCATTCATTCATTATCTCCCGCTTTATCCTCTATTAGGGTCGCGGTGGGGTTCCCCATGCCCATCCAGGGGAGAACGTCTCGGGCGCCGGGCAGATAGACCCAGGACTGGGCGCCAATCCATCGCTGGGCACACACTCACTCACACAGACACGCTCTATATGGGGCAATTTGGAGAATTCAATTGACTTGATCCATGTTTTTGGACTGTGGGAGGAAACCGGAGAACCTGGAGGAAACCCATGCAGACACGGGGAGAACATGGAAACTCCACCCAGATGGGGATTCGAACCGGGAATCCCTAGCGCTGAGAGGCGAACGTGCTAACCACTAAGCCACCGTGCTGCCTGTGTATATATATATATATATACATACATATATATATATATTAGGGGTGAGCTGCAATATTCGCTGATTCGACGATTTGATTCGGAGAACCGGAATCGACTATGAACCTCATAGTCGAATGTACCATTTTGACCACATGGGGGCGCCCATGGCTGCTGCTAAGCATTAGTTTTTACATGAAATGTCTTTGTTTTCGTTATATATATAGCCTTGATCTGAGTCTTTTTTAAAAACCACGCTTATAGCGCCATCTTGTGGTGAAATTTTAACTGATTCGACTATCAGTCGACTATAGGGAAAATCTGACGAATCAGATTCGACTATGAAAATCCTTAGTTGAAGACAGCCCTAATATATACTGTATATACATACACACACATATATACATATACAGTACACACACACACACACACACTTATATATATATATATATATAATATATATATGATATATATATACTATATATCATATATATATAGTGTGTGTGTATATATATATATACATGGGAGAGAGCGAGAGAGTGTGTGTGTACGGTACATAAAATGGGAGTGTGTGTGTGTGTGTGTGTGTGTGTATACACATAATTTATATATATATATATATATATATATATATATATATATATATATATATATATATATATATATATATATATATATATGTATGTGTGTGTGTGTGTGCAGACAGTGACTCTAAAGCCTCATTTATACTCCCTCTGCGTACGAAAATGTTTCCTGCGTTATAACAGTTACTGCCCACATACTTCCTTGCGTCAGCTCCGTTGATATGGTTGTTGAACACTACATCCATTAGAGGGCAGTTTACAGTAAAAATCAAACATGGCGACGGCGGAGGAACTTCTGATTTTGTACAAACTGCAAAAACGACAAAAAAGGCAGCGTTATAGAGGCGGTGGTCTGTGAGGCCACTGAACAGGTCGCGACATTTGGATGGAGAATTTTATTCACTTGTCCGCCCAATGAGGGAAATTGATGACGAACGTCATTTTAATACTTTCGGATGTCTGCCAGGGCATTCAATAACTTGCTTTGCTTTGTAACAACTGTTTGTCCCTGTGCCCCGGCGAAGTAACATCATATAAATGATTAAAATTGCGCACCAACTCGCACAACCGGTCTTCAAAAAGTTCCACCATGTTTTTATTCTCCTTCGTGTACATATGGAAGTGGTCGCATCATGCACTGCCCCCACAGTTTCCAGTGGTATCGCTCCGTCCTGTCCGCATCCGCAAGCTTTCAGAAAACGTGCAAATTACGTACGAAATGAACGCAGAGTTCGGACCAAAGGCTCCGTCCGTATCCGTCTCCGTATTTAACGTTGAGCATAAATGAGCCTTAAATCCTTTGTCGAGTTAGATGTGAGCTGTTATGAGAGGGGAGCACAGGGGTCCCGGGGAGGTGATCAGTGCTTTAGACCATTGAGGACAGCTGATGGGCTGAGTTCTGTAGGATTGGGGGCGTGTGGAACGGTTCTGCACGTTTAGATCTTCATCACTCCTCTCCTCAGATCTCTGAATCAAAGTCGAGTGTGAAACCCCCTCTGCGCGCTGCGTTTGGGGAGCGCGTGGGCGTGGGAACGCGCGCCCGTGGAGTACAGCGTCACGCTCGTTCGTTATGACGACGATGATGAAGATGATGAAGATGAAGATGATGACGGAGACGTTTTTTCTGAACAGATGAAAAGGCCATGCTGGTCGCTGGAGGATGAAGCCGCTCCCTCCTCCTCCTCCTCCTCCTCCTCCTCCTCCTCCTCGTCTTTCTTTTCTGTCAGTTCCTGCTCGTTAAGAGAGTCGGGTTGTTTTTCGCACAGAGACCGGGAGACTCGCGCCGCTCTCGCGCTCGCTCTCGCGCTCTGTGAGCAGAATGCCAAAGCAGGCGGGCGAGCGAGGGAGTCAATAAAGCCTGAATGTTTTATGAAGGCAGAGATATTCAGATCACAGAGAGTGAGAGAGAGAGAGAGAGAGAGCGCAAGAGAGAGAGAGAGAGCGAGAGAGAGAGAGCGCGAGAGAGGTTGATTCTCACATATAGGTTTTTCTTTGTGACACTGCTTCATTAACGCTGTTCAGGGGCAAAACTCCACCTCAGTCTGTACCATCCATCAGAACATCCTCTCTCTCGCGCACTCTCTCTCTCTAACACACACACTCTCACTCTCTCTCTCTCTCTCTCTCTAACACACACTCTCTCTCTCTTGCTCTCTCTCTCTCTCTGTCACACACACTCTCTCCTTTGCTGTCTCTCTCGTATTTTTGCACTCTTTGTCCCTTGTACTCTCTGTCTCTGTCTTTGTCTCTCTCACATTCTGTCTATCCTTATCATTCTCTCTCTTATTCTGTCTCTCTCTCTTATTCTGTCTGTCTCTCTCTCTCTCATTCTGTCTGTCCCTCTCTCTCTCATTCTGTCTGTCTCTCTCTCTCTCATTCTGTCTGTCTCTCTCTCTCTCATTCTGTCTGTCCCTCTCTCTCTCATTCTGTCTGTCCCTCTCTCTCTCATTCTGTCTGTCCCTCTCTCTCTCATTCTGTCTGTCCCTCTCTCTCTCATTCTGTCTGTCCCCCCCTCTCTCTCATTCTGTCTGTCCCTCTCTCATTCTGTCTGTCTCTCTCTCATTCTGTCTGTCCCTCTCTCATTCTGTCTGTCTCTCTCTCATTCTGTCTGTCTCTTGCTCATATTCTGTCTGTCCCTCTGTCTCTCTCTCTCATTCTGTCTGTCCTCATTCTCTCTCTCTCATTCTGTCTGTCCCTCTGTCTCTCTCTCTCATTCTGTCTGTCCTCATTCTCTCTCTCTCATTCTGTCTGTCCCTCTGTCTCTCTCTCTCATTCTGTCTGTCCTCATTCTCTCTCTCTCATTCTGTCTGTCCCTCTGTCTCTCTCTCTCATTCTGTCTGTCCTCATTCTCTCTCTCTCATTCTGTCTGTCCCTCTGTCTCTCTCTCTCATTCTGTCTGTCCCTTTCTCATTCTGTCTGTCCCTCTCTCATTCTGTCTGTCCCTCTCTCATTCTGTCTGTCCCTCTCTCATTCTGTCTGTCTCTCTCTCATTCTGTCTGTCTCTCGCTCTCATTCTGTCTGTCTCTCGCTCTCATTCTGTCTCTCTCGCTCGCATTCTGTCTCTCTCGCTCGCATTCTGTCTGTCCTCATTCTCTCTCTCTCATTCTGTCTGTCCCTCTGTCTCTCTCTCTCATTCTGTCTGTCCTCATTCTCTCTCTCTCATTCTGTCTGTCCCTCTGTCTCTCTCTCTCATTCTGTCTGTCCCTTTCTCATTCTGTCTGTCTCTCGCTCTCATTCTGTCTGTCTCTCACTCTCATTCTGTCTGTCTCTCTCGCATTCTGTCTGTCTTTCTCATTCTGTCTGTCTCTCTCGCATTCTGTCTGTCTCTTGCTCTCATTCTGTCTGTCTCTCTCGCATTCTGTCTGTCTCTCGCTCTCATTCTGTCTGTCTCTCTTGCATTATGTCTGTCTCTCTCGCATTATGTCTCTCTCGCTCGCATTCTGTCTGTCTGTCTCTCTCGCATTCTGTCTGTCTCTCTCGCATTCTGTCTGTCTCTCTCTCATTCTGTCTGTCTCTCTCTCATTCGGTCTGTCTCTCTCGCATTATGTCTCTCTCTCGCATTCTGTCTGTCTCTCGCTCTCATTCTGTCTGTCTCTCTCGCATTCTGTCTGTCTCTCTCTCATTCTGTCTGTCTCTCTCGCATTCTGTCTGTCTCGCTCTCATTCTGTCTGTCTCTCTCGCATTCTGTCTGTCTGTCTCTCGCTCTCATTCTGTCTGTCTGTCGCTCTCATTCTGTCTGTCTCTCTCTCGCATTCTGTCTGTCTTGCTCTCATTCTGTCTGTCTGTCGCTCTCATTCTGTCTGTCTCTCTCTCGCATTCTGTCTGTCTTGCTCTCATTCTGTCTGTGTCTCTCTCGCATTCTGTCTGTCTCTCTCTCGCATTCTGTCTGTCTCTCGCTCTCATTCTGTCTGTCTCTCGCTCTCATTCTGTCTGTCTCTCGCTCTCATTCTGTCTGTCTCTCTCGCATTCTGTCTGTCTCTCGCTCTCATTCTGTCTGTCTCTCTCGCATTCTGTCTGTCTTGCTCTCATTCTGTCTGTGTCTCTCTCGCATTCTGTCTGTCTTGCTCTCATTCTGTCTGTGTCTCTCTCGCATTCTGTCTGTCTCTCTCGCATTCTGTCTGTCTCTCTCTCACATTCTGTCTGTCTCACTCGCATTCTGTCTGTCTCTCTCTCTCATTCTGTCTGTCTCTCTCTCGCATTCTGTCTGTCTCTCTCTCGCATTCTGTCTGTCTCTCTCTCGCATTCTGTCTGTCTCTCGCTCTCATTCTGTCTGTCTCTCTCTCGCATTCTGTCTCTCTCTCTCTCGCATTCTGTCTGTCTCTCTCGCATTCTGTCTGTCTCTCTCTCACATTCTGTCTGTCTCACTCGCATTCTGTCTGTCTCTCGCTCTCATTCTGTCTGTCTCTCTCTCGCATTCTGTCTGTCTCTCTCTTGCATTCTGTCTGTCTCTCGCTCTCATTCTGTCTCTCTCTCACATTCGGTCTGTCTCTCTCTCTCATTCTGTCTGTCTCTCTCTCATTCTGTCTGTCCTCATTCTCTCTCTCTCTCATTAAGAATATGCAGCAGTTGTAGGATGGATGTTTAATTTACATATTCTAAACACTTGATCTCACATCCTGTCCTCACATCAGCACCGGGATAGGACCCAAACCAGGACCAGGGTTCTTTAGGTTGAGGGGTTCTCACAGCGCTCGCGTGCATATGCGAATGTGCTCACTCACTATATTTACCCCACTCTCACTCTGGTCAGGTCCATTCAGTGTGTGTGTGTGTGTGTGTGTGTGTGTGTGTGTGTGTGTGTGTGTGTGGTGTGTGGAGAGAGTTGACATGAACATATTCTGCCCCCCCCCCCACTCCTGAGGACTGCCACTGAGGGGAAGTGAGCAAGGGAACAAGAGGAGAGCGGAACAGGACGGAGGTCTCGCACTGCCAGGAGGAGCAGGTGCACATGCCTTTAAAGGTTGAAGTGTGTGTGTGTGTGTGTGTGTGTGTGTGTGTGTGTGTGTGTGTGTGTGTGTGTGTGTACACAGTATACAAAGAGTTTGTCCTGGTTTGGCGTGTGGGAAGGAGATAGGAAAGAAAAAAAGATACTGTTTTTAAAAAAATGTGTGTCTGTGTGTGTGTGTGTGTGTGTGTGTGTGTGTGTGTGTGTTGAAGGGGAAGATAAGCGTGTGTTTATAAGCCGGGTGAGTGTGAGCTCTAATCTGGCAGCAGCATATTTCCCTTCAGCACCTGATAACCACCCGGCCTTATCACACACACATTCACTCACACACACACACACACACACACACACACACACACACCGAGACCGAGACAAAGACTGAGCAGTACAGATCCACACACACACACACACACACACACACACACAGTTCTGTAATCCTGTCTTTATGGGGTTTTCACTTCCTACTAAACTAAAAGTAACACAAAGCTGCTGAACACTGATCCTGACACACACACACACACACACACACACACAGACTGCTCATTCTGCTCTACACTGATCCTGAATCACACACACACACACACACACAGACTGATCATTCTGTTCTACACTGATCCTGAATCAGACACACACACACACACACACACACACACACACACACACACACACACACAGACTGATCATTCTGTTCTACACTGATCCTGAATCAGACACACACACACACACACACACACACACACACACACACACACACACACACACACACACAGACTGATCATTCTGCTCTACACTGATCCTGAATCACACACACACACACACACACACAGACTGATCATTCTGTTCTACACTGATCCTGAATCAGACACACACACACACACACACACACACACACACACACACACACACACACAGACTGATCATTCTGTTCTACACTGATTCTGAATCAGACCATTCTGTTCTACACTGATCCTGAATCAGACACACACACACACACACACACACACACAGACTGATCATTCTGTTCTACACTGATCCTGAATCTCACACACACACACACACACACACACACACACACACACACACAGACTGATCATTCTGTTCTACACTGATCCTGAATCACACACACACACACACACACACACACACACACACACACACACACACACACACAGACTGATCATTCTGTTCTACACTGATCCTGAATCAGACACACACACACACACACACACACACACACACAGACTGATCATTCTGTTCTACACTGATCCTGAATCTCACACACACACACACACACACACACACACAGACTGATCCTTCTGCTCTACACTGATCCTGAATCAGAATCTTTATAGTGTATACAGTGTGTGTGTGTGTGTGTGTGTGTGTGTGTGATTACTACACACTGCCTCACTCTGACACCTAAACAGTTACACATGTACCTTCACCTATATATGAACACACACCACGCTCGCTGTGATGGAGGGTTATTTTTAGAAGGAGCAGTCAGAAGCTACTGCAGAGAGAGAGAGCGAGTGAGAGAGAGAGAGTGAGAGAGATGTGTATGGAGGAGCGATAGCGAGGGAGAACAGGGACAAGATGAGCATCAAGAAAAAGTGCTGAGTGAACGATAGTAACAGCTTTAACATGAGAGTACAAATACCACAGACAGAGTACTAACCAATCACAACCTGAGGAGAGGGAGCAAGAGGAGACAGCAGGAGGAATAAGAGAAAAGAGGAGAAATGAGAGAGAAAAGAGGAGTAATGAGAGAGAAAAGAGGAGAAATGAAAGAGAAAAGAGGAGAAATGAGAGAGAAAATAGGAGTAATGAAAGAAAAGAAGAGAAATGAAAGAAAAAAGAGGAGTAATGAAAGAGAAAAGAGGAGAAAGGAGGATTAATGAAAGAGAAAACAGGAGAAAGGAGGAGTAATGAAAGAGAAAAGAGGAGTAATGAGAGAGAAAAGAGTAATGAAAGAGAAAACAGGAGAAAGGAGGAGTAATGAAAGAGAAAAGAGGAGTAATGAGAGAGAAAAGAGGAGTAATGAAAGAGAAAAGTGGAGAAAGGAGGATTAATGAGAAAATATGAGAAAGGAGGAGTAATGAAAGAGAAAGGAGGAGTAATGAAGGAGAAAGGAGGAGTAATGAAAGAGAAAGGAGGAGTAATGAAGGAGAAAGGAGGAGTAATGAAAGAGAAAGGAGGAGTAATGAAGGAGAAAGGAAGAGTATTGAAAGAGAAAGGAGGAGTAATGAGAGAGAAAAGAGGAGTAATGAAAGAGAAAGGAGGAGTAATGAAGGAGAAAGGAGGAGTAATGAAAGAGAAAGGAGGAGTAATGAAGGAGAAAGGAGGAGTAATGAAAGAGAAAGGAGGAGTAATGAAGGAGAAAGGAGGAGTAATGAAGGAGAAAGGAGGAGTATTGAAAGAGAAAAGAGCAGTAATGAGAGAAAAAAGAGGAGAAATGAGAGAGAAAAGAGGAGAAAGGAGGAGTAATGAAGGAGAAAGGAGGAGTAATGAAAGAGAAAGGAGGAGTAATGAAGGAGAAAGGAGGAGTAATGAAGGAGAAAGGAGGAGTATTGAAAGAGAAAAGAGCAGTAATGAGAGAAAAAAGAGGAGAAATGAGAGAGAAAAGAGGAGTAATGAAAGATAAAAGAGCAGTAATGGAAGAGAAAAGAGGAGTAATGAAAGAAAATAATGTGAAGGGGAGTAAGGGTAGTAATGAGAGATAAAAGGAGAAAAGAGAGTAATGAGGAGAGAAAAGAGAAGTAATGAAAGAGAAAAGAGGAGAAATGAAGGAGAGAAGAGGAGAAAGGAGGAGTAATGAAAGCGAAAAGAGGAGAAATGAGAGAATGAAAGCTGAGACATGATGATTTGGAGGGAGGACAGTCAGCATTTCTACTACTGCTGTACAGACCTGCTTTTAATTACCTTCTCTCTCTCTCTCTCTCTGTGTGAGACTCCCTCCTCCTCCTCCTCCTCCTCCTCCTCCTCCTCTCTCTCTCTGGTGTGGGCACAATTATAAGCCTTTGCTCTCGTCATGAGGGAGAGGACTGAATTGTCATCCACAGCTACAAATTGCCTCCTACTTTTCCTACAGCTCAAAGACCATCTCCCTCTCTCGCTCTCTCTCTCGCTCTCTCTCCCTCTCTATCTATCTCTCTCTCTCGCTCTCTCTCTCTCTCTCTCTCTCGCACTCTCTCTCTCTCTCGCTCTCTCTCTCTCTTTCTCCTCTCACTCATCCTGTTCTCCTGGTGAGAAATCTCTCCCCCTGCAATTTCTCCTCAGCGCACTTAGAGGTAAATACATACAGCTAGCTGCAGCATTAGTGCACAATTATTCAGACAACTGTCAGAGTGTGTGGCATTAATGCCCAGCGTGTGTGTGTGTGTGTGTGTGTGTGTGTGTGTGTGTGTGTGTGTGTGTGTGTGTGTGTGTGTGAGATGTGTGTGAGTGCCCAAATTTCTTCCCTTAACTCTTTGCAAAGTCACTGTTTTGGATCAGCGTGTAGGAGATAGATAGACATATATATATATATATATATATATATATATATATATATATATATGTCTATCTATCTATATGTCTATCTATATATATGTCTATCTATATATATATATATATATATATATATATATATATATATATATATATATATATATATATATATACATACATACATACATACATACATACATACATATAACTCCGGTGGCACAGTGGCTTAGTGGTTAGCATGTTCTCCTCTCAGCGCTAGGGATTCCCGGTTCGAATCCCCATCTGGGTGGAGTTTCCATGTTCTCCCCGTGTCTGCGTGGGTTTCCTCCGGGTTCTCCGGTTTCCTCCCACAGTCCAAAAAACATGGATCAAGTCAATTGAATTCTCAAAATTGCCCCATATAGAGTGTGTCTGTGTGAGTGAGTGTGTGCCCAGCGATGGATTGTCTGCCCAGCACCCGAGACGTTCTCCCCTGAATGGGCATGGGGAACCTCACCGCGACCCTAATGGAGGATAAAGCGGAAGATAATGAATGAATGAATGAATGAATATATATCTCCATACACGCATACATACACTCACATCTTCCTGAGACACACACACACACACACACACACACACGTGTGTATGTGTATATGTGTATATATATATATATATAAATGGAGCTGGAGTGAAGTGCAGGAGTGAAGTAGAGGGTGTAGTAGAGGAGTGGAGGGGAGTGCAGGAGTTCAGTTAAAGGTGTAGTAGAGGGGTGCAGGAGTGCAGAGTAGGAGCAGGAAGTAGGTCAGGCTGCAAACCATGAAGCCCCCCGAGACTCCGGCCGTAGAAAATGGAGTAAATCACAATATTCATTACTTCAGCTGAAGCTCCTCTGTGATTCAGGTTGATTATTTGTCGTGACAGTTTGGGGAAGGTCCTGTCCTGCAGGACACGGTTAAAGTCTTTTATTTACATAACCCTTTTTACAATAGCACATCATCACAGAGCAGCTTCACAGAGCTCTAAGCCTTTAAACCCACGAAGAGCAAGCCCAAGCGACAGTGGCCAGAAAAATTATTATGATTATAATAATGATTAATGATGAAGAATGAAATCTAATGATGATTATACATTGTTTTTCTAACACTCTGAACACTGACGGGCCTCTCCACTCACCCCACGCTCAGTGTGGAGTTCCACAGTGTACGCCAAGTGGGGACAGACCTCTGTGTGGCTGCAGTTTGGATATTATGTTACCTCAGTGTGGGTGTTGTGTGGTTACTGTGTGGTTGCTATATGGTTGCTGTGTAGTTGCTGGGTGGGTGCTGTTTGGATATTATGTTACCTCAGTGTGGTTGCTATGTGGTTACTATGTAGGTGTTGTATGGTTGCTGTGTGGCTGCAGTTTGGGTATTATGTTACCTCAGTGTGGTTGCTGTGTGGTTACTGTATGGTTGCTGTGTAGTTGTTGTGTGGCTGCAGTTTGGCTATTATGTTACCTCAGTGTGGTTGCTATGTTGTTACTATGTAGGTGTTTTATGGTTACTGTATGGTTGCTGTGTGGCTGCTGTTTGGGTATTATGTTACCTCAGTGTGGGTGCTGTGTTGTTACTGTATGGTTGCTGTATGGTTGCTGTGTAGTTGTTGTGTGGCTGCAGTTTGGATAATATGTTACCTCAGTGTGGTTGCTATGTGGTTACTATGTAGGTGTTGTGTGGTTACTGTATGGTTGCTATATGGTTGCTGTGTAGTTGTTGGGTGGGTGCTGTTGGGGTATTATGTTACCACAGTGTGGTTGCTATGTTGTTACTATGTAGGTGTTGTATGGTTACTGTATGGTTGCTGGGTGGGTGCTGTTTGGGTATTATGTTACTTCAGTGTGGGTGCTGTGTGGTTAGTATGTAGGTGTTGTGTGGTTACTGTATGGTTGCTGTGTAGTTGTTGAGTGGCTTTAGTTTTGGTATTATGTTACCTCAGTGTGGTTGCTATGTTGTTACTATGTAGGTGTTGTATGGTTACTGTATGGTTGCTGGGTGGGTGCCGTTTGGATATTATGTTACCTCAGTGTGGGTGCTGTATGGTTACTGTGTGGTTGCTATATGGTTGCTGTGTAGTTGCTGGGTGGGTGCTGTTTGGATATTATGTTACCTCAGTGTGGTTGCTATCTGGTTAATATATAAGTGTTGTGTGGTTGCTGTGAGGTTGCTGTATGGTTGCTGTGTAGTTGTTGTGTGGCTGCAGTTTGGGTATTATGTTACCTATGTGTGGTTGCTATGTTGTTACTATGTAGGTGTATGGTTTCTGTGTGGTTGCTGTGTAGTTGCTGGGTGGGTGCTGTTTGGATATTATGTTACCTCAGTGTGGTTGCTATGTGGTTACTATGTAGGTGTTGTATGGTTAATGTGTGGTTACTGTGTGGCTGCAGTTTGGGTATTATGTTACCTCAGTGTGGTTGCTATGTGGTTAATATATAAGTGTTGTGTGGTTACTGTATGGTTGCTATATGGTTGCTGGGTGGGTGCTGTTTGGGTATTATGTTACCTCAGTGTGGGTGCTGTGTGGTTACTATGTAGGTGTTGTGTGGTTACTGTATGGTTGCTGTGTAGTTGCTGTTTGGATATTATGTTACCTCAGTGTGGTTCCTATGTGTTTAATATATAAGTGTTGTGTGGTTACTGTATGGTTACTGTATGGTTGCTGTATGGTTGTTGTGTGGTTGTGTGGCTGCAGTTTGGATAATATGTTATGTTATAACCTCAGTGTGGTTGCTATGTGGTTACTATGTAGGTGTTGTGTGGTTACTGTATGGTTGCTGTATTTGGCATGTTTGGGTATTATGTGTATGTGTTTGCTATGTGGTTACTATGTAGGCGTTGTTGGTGTGGTTCAGCTGTGTGTTGCTGTTTGTTATGTTTACAGCAGTGTGGTTGCTAGTGTTAATATATAAGGTTGTGTGGTTACTGTATGTAGTGTGTGTTTGGGTATTATGTTACCATGTTTGGTTGCTGTGTGGTTACTATGTGGTGTTGTCTTTGGTGTTTCTTAATGGTTGCTGTGTTTGGCCCGTTTTGGATTGCGTTACCTCAGTGTGGTTGTCTATGTGGTTGTATATAGTTGTGTGTGTGGTTCACTGTATGGTTGCTGGGTGTTGGGTGAGTGTTTGGCGTGTGTTAGTGTAAGTGAAATGAGGTCAGTGGTGGTTTCATTTGAATCTCACCTTTGACTGTATAAAGCATTATGAACCTCAGTGTGGTTGCTATGCGGTTACTATGTAGGTAAACTCGTTAATGACCTGTCATTCACATGCTTTTGGGTATTTACTCTCTCTCTCTGGTCTCTCTGTCTGCTCTCCCTCTCTCTGGACACTCTCTGGTTCTCTCTCCTTCTCTCACAGATTCTCTTCCTCGTGTGGTCTCTCTCTCCTTCTCACTCTCTAGATGTCTGTCACACTGGTCTGGGTCACTCTCTCACTGTTTCTCTCCCTCTCGCTCTCTCTCTCTCTCTCTCTCTCTCTTGCTCGCTCTCTCCCTGTCTCATGCGTTTCTCCCTCTAATCGGACATGTCTCTGCTTCATTCTCTCCCTCTCTCTCTCTTTGATCTCTCTCATCTCTAAACACTGTCTCTCTCCGCATGGTCTGGGGAAGAATTAAACCGTGCTTGGTGTGCGTTTGGCGTGTGTTTGGCATGTGTTTGACCAGTGTGTATGTTTGCCATGGGTTCGGCGTCTGTTGGGTGAGTGTTCAGCGTGTGTTTGCTGTTTGTTCAGCATTGTGTGTGGCGAGTGTTTGGTGTGTGAGTATATAGTGTGTGTTTGGCATTAGTTTGCCATGGATTTGATGTCTGTTTGGTGAGTGTTCAGTGTCTTTGGTGTTTCTTAAGTGTGTGTTTGGCCCGTTTTTGGCCTGCGTTCAACAAGTGTTTGCCGTGTCTTTGGTGTGTGTTTGTTGGGTGTGTGTTCACTGGGTGTTTGCTGGGTGTTCTCTCTTCTCTCTGTGACCCAGTGCTCACCCTGAAATAGGTCAGTGGTGGTTTCATTAAATCTCACCTTGACTAAATAAAGCAGAACCTGTGGAACCGTGCGGCTGAATTAAACTCGTTAATGACCTTCATTCACATGCTTTCATTTACTCTCTCTCTCTCTCTCTCTCTCTCTCTCTCTCTCTCTCTCTCTCCCTCTCTCTTATTCTTCACTCTCTGTGATCTCAGCAGGGGTTCCTCTTGACCTATTAGCACTCTCTGACCTCAGATAGGGTGTGGAGCCAGCAGCTCGTCTCTCTCACTCCTCCTCTCCTTCATCTCGATCCACTGATCGGATGCTCTGAGAGGGGAGGGCGGGGCTCTCTGGTCTGTCCCTCTGGACCTTTCAGGTGCTTTACACTCAGGAGATAAGTGTGTGTGTGTGTGTGTGTGTGTGTGTGTGTGTGTGTGTGTGGCGGTCATGGCAGTGAAATGACAGGCTGTGATTGATCTGATGGTGCAAATCCTCCTCCATCCATCATCCACCGTTTCACCTGCTAATGTCTTCAAGGTGGACAATATAACACAAAGTGTGTGTGTGTGTGTCTTTGAGTGTCTCTGTGTGTGTCGTGTCTCTGTCTGTCTGTGAGTCTCTCTGTGTCTGTGTGTGCTCTCTCACTGTCTTGTCCCTGTGTGTGTGTGGTCTCTCTCTATGCTCTCTGTTTTTCTCTCTCTTTGTCACACTGTCTGTGTGTCACTCTCTGTGTGTCTCGCACATCTCTCTCTGTTGCACTCTCTCTCTCTGTGTGTGTGTGTGTCTGTCTCTCTCTCACTCTGTCTCTCTCTCTCTATGCTCTCTCTCTCTCTCTGTCTCTGTGTCTCTGTGTCACTCTATGTCTCTCTCTCACTCTGTCTCTGTGTGTCTCTCTCTCTCTGTGTGTCTCTCTATGCTCTCTCTCTGTGTGTGTGTCTGTGTGTGTCTCTCTCTCTGTCTCTATCTCTCTCTCTCTCTGTTGACCCACGCTCACCCTGCATATGGTATTAATATTGTGTGTTCATATCTTCTCCTGATGTGTGTATGTGTGATCTGCTTCAGCGGACATGCTCTCGCGCTCTCTCTCGCTCTCGCGCGCTCTCTCTCTCTGTCCTCTCTATGCTCTCTGTCGCTGTCTGTGCTCTCTCTCCTATGTTCTTTGTGTGTGTGTCCTTCACTCTGTTCTGTGATTCTCTGACAGTGTGTGGTTGTGTGTTGACCCTATATTAGCATCTGCTTGGTGACCCAGATAGGGTGTGGAGCCAGCAGCTCGTCCACTCACCCTCCTCTCCTTCATCTGCGATATCCACTGATGGACGGATGTGTGTGAGTGGTGTGGGTGTCTCTATGCTTCTATGGTGGTGTGTCCCCTATGCTTCTCTGTGACCTGTGTGTCAGGTGTGTCTATGCTTCTGTGTGTGTGTGTGTGTGTGTAATGCTTCTGTGTGTGTGTTGCGTGTCTATGTTCTGTGTGTGTTTGTGTGTCTATGCTTCTGTGTGTGTGTGTGTGTGTCTATGTTTCTCTGTGTGTGTGTGTGTCTCTGTCTCTATGCTTCTCTGTATGTGTGTGTGTGTGTGTGTGTGTGTGTGTGTCTATGCTTCTGTGTGTGTGTGTGTGTGTGTGTGTGTGTGTGTGTGTGTGTGTCTATGCTTCTGTGTGTCTGTGTGTGTCTATGCTTCTGTGTGTGTGTGTGTGTGTGTGTGTGTGTGTGTGTGTCTATGCTTCTGTGTGTCTGTGTGTGTCTATGCTTCTTTGTGTGTGTGTGTGTGTGTGCACATGCGTGTGCATTTATGTGTGTGTGTGTGTGTGTGTGTGTGTCTATGCTTCTGTGTGTGTGTGTGTGTGTGTGTCTGTGTGTGTCTATGCTTCTGTGTGTGTGTGTGTGTGTGTGTGTGTCTGTGTGTGTCTATGCTTCTGTGTGTGTGTGTGTGTGTGTGTGTGTGTCTATGCTTCTGTGTGTGTGTGTGTGTGTGTGTCTATGCTTCTGTGTGTGTGTTTGCGTGTCTATGCTTCTGTGTGTGTGTTTGTGTGTCTATGCTTCTGTGTGTGTGTGTGTGTGTGTGTGTGTCTATGTTTCTCTGTGTGTGTGTGTGTGTCTCTGTCTCTATGCTTCTCTGTATGTGTGTGTGTGTGTGTGTGTGTGTGTGTCTATGCTTCTGTGTGTGTGTGTGTGTGTGTGTGTGTTCTATGCTTCTGTGTGTCTTTGTGTGTCTATGCTTCTGTGTGTGTGTGTGTGTGTGTGTGTGTGTGTGTGTCTATGCTTCTGTGTGTGTGTGTGTGTGTGTCTATGCTTCTGTGTGTGTGTGTGTGTGTCTATGCTTCTGTGTGTGTGTTTGTGTGTCTATGCTTCTGTGTGTGTGTGTGTGTCTCTATGTTTCTCTGTGTGTGTGTGTGTGTGTGTGTGTCTCTATGTTTCTGTGTGTGTGTGTGTGTCTCTGTCTCTATGCTTCTCTGTATGTGTGTGTGTGTGTGTGTGTGTGTGTGTGTGTGTGTGTGTGTGTGTCTATGCTTCTGTGTGTGTGTGTGTGTGTGTGTCTCTATGTTTCTCTGTGTGTGTGTGTGTCTCTTTCTCTATGCTTCTCTGTATGTGTGTGTGTGTGTGTGTGTGTGTGTGTGTGTCTATGCTTCTGTGTGTGTGTGTGTTTCTCTCTGTCTCTATGCTTCTGTGTGTGTGTGTGTGTGTTTCTCTCTGTCTCTATGCTTCTGTGTGTGTGTGTGTGTGTGTGTGTGTGTATGCTTCTCTGTGTGTGTGTGTGTGTGTGTGTGTGTGTGTGTCTCTATGCTTCTCTGTGTGTGTGTGTGTGTGTGTGTGTGTGTGTGTGTGTGTGTGTATCTCTGTCTCTATGCTTCTGTGTGTGTGTGTGTGTGTGTGTGTGTGTGTGTGTCTATGCTTCTCTGTGTGTGTGTGTGTGTGTGTGTGTGTGTATCTCTGTCTCTATGCTTCTGTGTGTGTCTCTCTGTGTGTGTGTGTGTGTCTCTGTCTCTATGCTTCTCTGTGTGTGTGTGTCTCTGTGTGTGTGTGTGTGTGTGTGTGTGTGTGTGTCTCTGTCTCTATGCTTCTGTGTGTGTGTGTGTGTGTGTGTGTGTGTGTGTGTGTGTGTGTGTGAGTTCACACTGGCAGTCTGAACTTTCTCCTGATCTATCAGTGGAAGTTTTAGTGAGTGGGCCGCGTCTGCGTTGTGGTTTATTCGGTTAGCGTCTCGTATTCATATCAGCTTTTAAAAAGCCGTGTCACTTCCTGCCGGTTGGCGTGACGTGGTGGTTGGGTGGTTGAGGCGGCGTGCGTTTGCGTGCGTTTGCGTGCGTTTGCGTGCGTTTGCGTGCGTTTGCGAGCGTTTGCGAGCGTTTGCGAGCGCGTCGGGAGCGGTTCTATCTGAGGGCTGCAGTAATGCAGGCTGACATGTTTTGATGCGCTGCGTTTTCTCCTCGCTGAATGGCAGGAAGGCGTTCTGCGCCTCGTACACAACACCGCATCCCAAACGCTCAGACCCCCGGGAGCTTCACCCCACGTTCTCTCACTCGCACTCTCGCTGTCTCCTTTTACTTCCTCTGTGTCGAGATGCAACACACACACACACACACACACACACACACACACACACACACACACACA
The DNA here is from genome assembly GCA_019802505.1 of Corydoras sp. C115. Lineage (NCBI taxonomy): Eukaryota > Metazoa > Chordata > Actinopteri > Siluriformes > Callichthyidae > Corydoras > Corydoras sp. C115. Next base: position 807,454 of record JAFMOC010000178.1, on the reverse strand, counting down.
CACACACACAGCTCAAAGGAGAAGCTTGTGTGTCTACATCTTTCTTTTCCTGCAAAGTTTATTGACGTAATAGAAAGACTTTGACTCCTAACTAACCAGAAGACTAACTAACTGGTTAATACTCAAGTTAACACGGTGGCTTAGTGATTGGCATGTTCTCCTCTCAGCGCTAGGTATTCCCGGTTCGAATCCCCATCTGGGTGGAGTCTCCATGTTCTCCCCGTGTCTGCGTAGGTTTCCTCCGGGTTCTCCGGTTTCCTCCCACAGTCCGAAAACATGGATTCAAGGTCAATTGAATTCTCCAAATTGCCCCATGTAGTGTGTGTTTGTTTGTCTGTGTGTCACAGACACACCTTAAGTGAGATGGAACTGAACATCTTCCTCCCACAGTCCCAAAACATGGATTCAAGGTAAATTGAATGCTCTAAAATGCCCCATGTGGCTTCCCCACACAGACACACACAATACATATATAGGGGCAATTTAGAACAGTCAATTCAAATCATTCTTTGGACCGGTAGAGGAAACTGGAGAACACGGAGAAACCCCACACACACACCTGAAGTGTGTGTGTGTGTCTGTGTCACTCACACAGACTAACACACTATATGGGGCAATTTAGAGCTGTCAATTTTTCTTGATCCATGTTTTTGGACTGTGGGAGGAAACCGGAGAACCCGGAGGAAACCCACGTGGACACGGGGGGAACATGGAAACTCCACCCAGATTGGGATTCGACCCTGGATCCCCAGCGCTGAGAGGAGAACATGCCAACCACTAAGCCACCGTGCCGGCCTGGTGGAGTTTTCATGTTCCCACCGTGTCCGCTTGGTTTTTCTCCACGTTCTCCGATTTCCTTACACAGTCCCAAAACGGGAATCCAAGGTAAATTGAATGCTCTAAAATGCCCCAAATGACTCCCTCACACAGACACACACACTCACATTCTATAGGGGCAATAATAGTAAATTTAAAATTTATTTAAATCCATACCCCACCCCCCCCACCCCCCACACGTTACAATCCCGACAGTGGAACGTTTAGGGCATCAAAGCGGAACGTCATGTACTCGCCGGAGCCGAGGTCACGATGATGTCATCACTCTGCACTGACCCCAGTTCACGGGGATGTTGTGAGCCCGTCTCGAGAACATTCGGCTCGTCGTCCTCGCGCCATGGGCGTCTCGGAGCAGCCGGCGGCCCCGGGGGGCCTCGCCTGATGTTTTAATGAGCGCTGGAAGCTCCGCCGCCGCCGCCTTTCCTTAAACTGCCAAGTAAGAGGCCCATTAATAATGCAGCTCATTAATGTGTGTAATTAATCGGGAGCGGTGTAACGGGAAGAGCGAGCGGGGGGGGGGGGGGGGGGGGCACAGGGAGCCGAACCGAACCCCGCTGAGAGGGAGGGAGGGAACGAAGGGGAAGAGGGGCTGCAGAGCGCCACACGCCGCCGACTAATGCATTATTTATCTATCCGCAAGAGAGAGAGGGCCGAGGAAAATGAAAAGAGAGTTAGAGAGAGAGAGCGCGAGAGGCTCTGGTACCGACCGAGGCACCGCTGGCAAGCATGGAGACGTTTGGAGGCAACGCAGCCAATCGGGAATGCAGGGCGGTGTGCTGGGTGAACTGTGTGTGTGTGTGTGTGTTGTGTGTGTGTGTGTGTGTGTGTGTGTGTGTGTGTGTGTGCAGTAATGAATGTTAGAGACTGTGTTCCTTTGTGCCATCACTGTGTTGCTTTGCAAAGGTCAGTGTCTTGGCAGCAAAATTCAGCTCCTTGTTCCTTTGACTTGACAAAACCTGACACACACACACACACACACACACACACACACACACACACACATCCCACACACACACATACACACACACACACACACACACATACACACACACACACACACACACACACACATACACACACATACACACACACACCCCACACACACATACACACACACATACACACACACATACACACACACAGACCCACACACACACACATACACACATATACACACAAAACCTGACACACACACACACACACACACACACACATCCCACACACACATACACACACATACACACACATACACATACACACACACAGACCCACACACACACACATACACACACATACACACACACATACACACACCCCCCCCACACACACACACACATACACACACACATACACACACATACACACACACACCCCACACACACACATACACACACATACACACACACAGACCCACACACACACACATACACACACATACACACACACATACACACCACACACACACACATACACACACACACATATACACACACACATACACACACACCCCACACACACACATACACACATATACACACATACACACACCCCACACACACACACACACACCCCACACACACACACACACACACACACACACACACACACACACACACACACACACACACACACCACACACACACACACACACCCCACACTGTTGTGTAAGCAACCTGCAGAAAACGTCTACATTTAATTCGGCCCATCATCATTTATCGTCATGCATCAATAACTCTATTGGGCTCCGGGTCTGAGGCTGCAGGGGGCGCTCTGGGTCTCCACCAGGGGCGCTCTGGTTCCGGTGAACCTTTTGAGGATCGTGGTACACCTCAGCTTTCGACACCGGGTTCTGCTATGAAGAGACGGAGCCAGACGTTTTCCTCGCTCCATATATGGGTGTGACGACGGCGGCGTGAGCAACGTGTTGATTGGTCCGTGTCTAGTACGGTGTTCTAATAATCCAGGTGGTACAATGGTTCCGGGTTTTAGTACCGGACCAGAGTACAGAACGGTCCACGTGGGTTGCCAGATTGCACCTCATTTAAACGGTGACCTCGGGGGGTCTGTGACACACTGTTCTGCGACGCTGCTGAGACGCTGGAGCCGAACAGGTTCTCTACTGAATACTGACCCCTGCAGGGCTTCACTGTAACAAAAAATGTCTGGCTGTGATTCAGAGAAACAACGGTTACTACGACTACTGTAATCCCTTATAAACATAAACGGTAACTAAAACTACTATAATCCCTCATAAACAAGCGGTTACCATGACTGCTCTAATCCCAAGTAAACAAACAGGTACCATAACTACTATAATCCCTCATAAACAAATGGTTACCATGACTGCTCTAATCCCAATTAAACTAACAGGTACCATAACTACTGTAATCCCTCATAAACAAACGGTTACCATGACTGCTCTAATCCCAAGTAAACAAACAGGTACCATAACTACTATAATCCCTCATAAACAAACAGTTACCATGACTACTCTAATCCCAAGTAAACAAACAGGTACCATAAATACTATAATCCCTCATAAACAAATGGTTACCATGACTGCTCTAATCCCAAGTAAACTAACAGGTACCATAACTACTGTAATCCCTCATAAACAAACGGTTACCATGACTGCTCTAATCCCAAGTAAACAAACAGGTACCATAACTACTATAATCCCTCATAAACAAACAGTTACCATGACTACTCTAATCCCAAGTAAACAAACAGGTACCATAACTAGTATAATCCCTCATAAACAAACGGTTACCATGACTGCTCTAATCCCAAGTAAACAAACAGGTACCATAACTACTATAATCCCTCATAAACAAACAGTTACCATGACTACTCTAATCCCAAGTAAACAAACAGGTACCATAACTAGTATAATCCCTCATAAACAAACGGTTACCATGACTACTATAATCCCAAGTAAACAAACAGGTACTATAACTAGTATAATCCCTCATAAACAAAAGGTTACCATGACTACTCTAATTCCAAGTAAACAAACAGGTACTATAACTAGTATAATCCCTCATAAACAAAAGGTTACCATGACTACTCTAATTCCAAGTAAACAAACAGGTACCATAACTACTGTAATTCCTCATAAACATGTGGCTACCATGACTAATGTAATCCCTTATAAACATAAACGGTAACTGAAACTACTGTCATCCCTCATAAACAAACGGTTACCATGACTGCTCTAATCCCAAGTAAACAAACAGGTACCATAACTACTATAATCCCTCATAAACAATTACCTACTCTAATCCCAAGTAATCCCTGTAATCTAACTACTGTAATCCCTCATTAATGACAGTTTCCATGACTACCTTAATCCCTCAATGAAAGTTGCTACAACTACTATAATCCCGTATAAATGTTGGCTGCCATGACTATTGTAATCCCCCATTAATGACAGATTCAATGACTACTGTAATCCCTCATGAATTTTGGTTGCCCCAACTACTATAATCTTTTGTAAATATTGCCTGCCGTTACTCCCTATAACCCTTCAGAATCAATGGGTTCTGCAACTACTAAAATTTCTCATCTAAATCGGTTGCCACACCTTTTATAATCCCTGATATGTGATGGTGACCACAACTACTGTAATCCCTCATAAACAACGGGTCTTATTCATGATTGTTGCTCGAATACTACCCTAATCCCTCATTAGTGACTGGTACAATGACTACTGTAATCCATCCTAAATTTTGGTTGCCACAACTACTGTAATCCCTCATAAACAACGGGTCTTATTCATGACTGTTGCTCGAATACTACCCTAATCCCTCAATAGTGACTGGTACAATGACTACTGTAATCCAACTACTGCAATCCTTATGAACAGCGGTTGCCACGACTACTATAATCGCTTGTCCTGGTTCATACTGAATAATCGTTCAAAACAATGGGTGCCGCCACTCCTCGAATTCCCAAAACGAATTGGTTGCCAGATCTTTTATAATCGCTGATAGATGACGGCTTGCGACAACGGCGGTAATTTCTCTTCGGCACTTGTTGCCAGTTTATTGCTAGTGATTGAATTTGGGATATTTGGCAACAAGTCATTGGGGAGCGGTCGCTCAGTGGTCAGGGCGTT
>JAFMOC010000178.1:790000-800000 GCA_019802505.1 Corydoras sp. C115 | reverse complement strand
CATCTGACACCCCACCACCCTAAACTCCATCTGAAACCATGTCACCCCATACCCCATCTGACACCCCACCACCCTAAACCCCGTCTGACACTGTCACCCCATACCCCATCTGACACCCCACCACCCTAAACCCCGTCTGACACTGTCACCCCATACCCCATCTGACACCCCACCACCCTAAACTCCATCTGAAACCATGTCACCCCATACCCCATCTGACACCCCACCACCCTAAACCCCGTCTGACACTGTCACCCCATACCCCATCTGACACCCCACCACCCTAAACCCCGTCCGACACTGTCACCACCCCATACCCCATCTGACACCCCACCACCCTAAACCCGTCTAACACCACGTCGCCCCGTCTGAAACGGTCACCCCATACCCCATCTGACACCCCACCACCCTAAACCCCGTCTGACACTGTCACCCCATACCCCATCTGACACCCCACCACCCTAAACCCCATCTGAAACCATGCCACCCCATACCCCATCTGACACCCCACCACCCTAAACCCCATCTGAAACCATGTCACCCCATACCCCATCTGACACCCCACCACCCTAAACCCCATCTGAAACCATGCCACCCCATACCCCATCTGACACCCCACCACCCTAAACCCCATCTGAAACCATGTCACCCCATACCCCATCTGACACCCCACCACCCTAAACCCCATCTGAAACCATGCCACCCCATACCCCATCTGACACCCCCCCCCCGCCACCCTGTCCCTCGTCTGCCCCCCCCCCCGCCTCCCCGCACCCCGTCTTATTCGAAGTAGCTCCCCCTGGTATCTGAGTACGGTGTACACAGCTGCTCGCTGACCGGGCGCTCCAGTTCCCCTTTAATTGGTTAGGGGTGCACGCCCCAGGAGACAAACATGTGTGTGCTACCACCTGAGGTATTCATTGTGACATCACGGCGGGTTTGGTGTGTGTTCTGTGGGGTTCTCTGTGGGGGCTCATCACCGCCGAGTGGCAGGAGGGTGCAGGGGGGGCAAGTGAGCGTCGGCTCGCGGATTAGCCGACCTGGTTTCTCCTCTAATACACCCTGACTGGGGGAGAACAAGCCGGGTGGCGGCAGGAGTGTGTGTTTGACCGACCGTCCACCCTGCCTGTGTGTGTGTGTGTGTGTGTGTGTGTGTGTGTGTGTGTGTGTGTGTGTGTGTGTGTGTGTGTGTCCACCCCCTGCCGAGTGTCCTGCTTTATGAGCTGACATCTTCGCTCGGTGGAGAAAAAGAGCCAGAGGGAAGCTTTTAATGACATGAAGGCAGTGGTGGCCTCGGGGGGGTGGGGGGGGGGGGGGGGGGTGGGGGGCAGTACACGCTCTGCTAATGCAGCTACATTTATTTCACATTACCCTGCCCCCCCCCCCCCCACTCACCCCATCCCACCCCACTCACCCCACTCACCATGGCCTGGTTGTGTAGTGGCTCCTGGTTGTGTAGTGGACCTACCCCCCCCACACCACCCCCACACCACCCCAACTGCTCATTACAGCGACCACAGCTGGAGGGGGCGCTCACACCCGCTGCATCTGCTGAAATCAGTGGGGAGGGGCGGGAGGGCTGGGCCGGTCTGGTCATGTGATCATTCAGACGCTTCTTCTGGGTATATACCCTCCATCATCCCTTTAATATCACACTCTGTTAAACCCTTTAACCCCACGGTCCAGCACCGATAGTGCAGTCCTACTGCCCCGAGTACACACCCTACTGCCCTACTGCCCTACTATTATCCACGATCCCGCTGTACAATCTTAGTATTCTGCTCCGATACTTTACTTTACTACCCTAACACCCTACTACACTCTCTTAATACCCTACTATACTGTCTTACTACCCTACTATACTGTCTTAATACCCACCTATAGTGCTGTAATACCCTACTTTACTGTCTTAATATTCTGCTATACTGTCTAAATACCCTGCTATACTGTCTTAATACCCTACTCTACTGACTTAATACCCTACTATACTGTCTTAATACCCTACTATAGTGCTCTAATACACTACTATACTGTCTTAATACCCTGCTATACTGTCTTATTACCCTACTATAGTGCTCTAATACCCTACTATACTGACTTAATACCCTACTATATTGTCTAATTACCCTACTATAGTGCTCTGATACTCTGCTATACTGTCTTAATACCCTACTATAGTGCTCTAATACCCTACTTTACTGTTTTAATACCATACTATACAGTCTAATTACCCTACTATAGTGCTCTAATACCCTACTATACTGTCTTAATACCCTGCTATAGTGCTCTAATACCCTACTTTACTGTATTAATACCCTACTATAGTGCTCTAATACCCTACTATACTGTCTTAATACCCTACTATACTGTCTAATTACCCTACTATAGTGCTCTAATACCCTACTATACTGTCTTAATACCCTACTATAGTGCTCTAATACCCTACTATACTGTCTTAATACCCTATTATACTGTCTAATTACCCTACTATAGTGCTGTAATACCCTACTATACTGTCTTAATACCCTACTATAGTGCTCTAATTCCCTACTTTACTGTCTTAATACCCTACTATACTGTCTAATTACCCTACTATAGTGCTCTAATACCCTACTATACTGTTTTAATACCATACTATACTGTCTAATTACCCTACTATAGTGCTCTAATACCCTACTATACTGTCTTAATACCCTGCTATAGTGCTCTAATACCCTACTATACTGTCTTAATACCATACTATAGTGCTCTAATACCCTACTTTACTGTCTTAATACCCTACTATACTGACTTAATACCCTACTATAGTGCTCTAATACCCTACTATACTGTTTTAATACCATACTATACTGTCTAATTACCCTACTATAGTGCTCTAATACCCTACTATACTGTCTTAATACCCTGCTATAGTGCTCTAATACCCTACTTTACTGTCTTAATACCCTACTATAGTGCTCTAATACACTACTTTACTGTTTTAATACCATACTATACTGTCTAATTACCCTACTATAGTGCTCTAATACCCTACTATACTGTCTTAATACCCTGCTATAGTGCTCTAATACCCTACTTTACTGTTTTAATACCATACTATACTGTCTAATTACCCTACTATAGTGCTCTAATACCCTACTATACTGTCTTAATACCCTACTATAGTGCTCTAATACACTACTATACTGTCTTAATACCCTGCTATACTGTCTTATTACCCTACTATAGTGCTCTAATACACTACTATACTGTCTTAATACCCTGCTATACTGTCTTAATACCCTACTATAGTGCTCTAATACCCTACTTTACTGTTTTAATACCCTACTATACTGTCTTAATACCCTACTATAGTGCTCTAATACCCTACTTTACTGTTTTAATACCCTACTATACTGTCTTAATACCCTACTATAGTGCTCTAATACCCTACTTTACTGTTTAATACCATACTATACTGTCTAATTACCCTACTATAGTGCTCTACTACCCGACCTACTGTTCTAATACCCTATTATCCCGCTTTAATACCCCACATACTGCTCTAATACCCTAGTATACTGCTCTAATACCCCTCCTTGCTATTTCCTGTCTCTCTTTGATCTTTTGGTGTATTTGAATGAACCCAGATCGGCTGCTCTCTGCACCAGAAAGTAATTTTGGGGGTTTAGCGCTGCGGACCCAGACACATAACAGATCCCCACCAGGCCGTGTTCCGTGCGAGCGGTTTGAAGCTTTAACCGGCACGTTCTGCGCGTTCCCGTTTGCTTGTACAGCTGAAGCTCTTTAGCTTTAAGCTACGATAATTACGCCTGTCAAGCATCTAATTACAGATAAATACCTCGTTTTCTTTTGCTCTCATCGGGCTCGCCGTCTCAGCCCCTCGACGTTCTGCGTGTCGCGGCGCACGGGGAGCCCGCGGGCGCCGGGCCGCGATTGGCCGCTCCGCCTCCTCGGCCTGATTAGCCGCGGCGCATCATAGATCTGGTAATATTTAGGTGCGAGGCAGAAGAGTCCTGGCCCAAGGCTGCGTATATTGTCCTTTCTGAAACGCGGAGCGCCATCTTCTTAATGAAGGGCTTTCAGACGGGGTCCTGCAGCGGGGGCCGCGTCATTACCGGCCGCCCTCGGGCCCCGCTGCCCTCTAATGATCATAATTAGCTTTATTAGAGCCGACTCCAGCGGCCCGATCAGGGGATTCGTGCTGGTCCAGTGAGCCACATGTGCACACGGTGCTGCACAACCAAGTGGTACAAGTGTTGAGGATGAGCCATACCCCCCCCCCCCCCCCCCCCCATACACACACTGTGTCATCTCTGCTCGAGAACCCTCACGCCTCAGTGCAGCCTGGGACTTATTCTTTTAATTGATTATTTGTGAGGTTGTTGTGCTCGCGTTGATTAATTGCTCCTCGCGATGACATCACAACTCGGTTATTCATGTGGCGGTTACCATCTGGGTGGAGTTTCCATGTTCTCCCCGTGTCTGCGTGGGTTTCCTCCGGGTTCTCCGGTTTCCTCCCACAGTCCAAAAACATGGATCGAGTCAATTGAATTCTCCAAATTGCCCCATATAGAGTGTGTCTGTGTGAGTGAGTGTGTGCCCAGCGATGGATTGGCGCCCTGTCCTGGGTCTATCTGCCCAGCACCCAAGACGTTCTCCCCTGGATGGGCATGGGGAACCCCCCCCGCGACCCTAATAGAGGATAATAGCAGAAGATAATGGAATTCATTAATTAAACCCTTTCACAACTGGCAACAGTGGCTTATAGCATGTTCTCCTCTCAGCGCTAGGGATTTCCCGGTTCGAATCCCCATCTGGGTTGGAACTTTCCAGTTCTCCCGTGTTAATGCGTGGGTTTCCTCCGGGTTCTCCGGTTTCCTCCCACAGCCCAAAAACATGGATCGAGTCAATTGAAATTGATCCAAATTGCCCAATTGGGGATATTTGTAGAGTAGATGTGCCTGTGTGAGTGAGTGTGTGCCCAGCGATGGATTGGCGCCCTGTCCTGGGTCTATTTGCCCAGCGCCCAAGATGTTCTCCCCTGGATGGGCATGGGGAACCCCACCGCGACCCTAATAGAGGATAATAAAATAATGAATAATGAATAAAATAAATTATTGATTTAATATTGGTTTAATTATTGATTCAGAGTTACAACCCTGTGAGCGCCGGAGTGTGTGAACCGGTCACCCGACGTTCCGTTTACAGACCACACGGAGTGCTAGCAGGTACCTCAGAGCAGTATGTGACCCCTGTGATCTAAAACCCTACCTCGGGTGGCGCTACTTCTTCAGACCTTTACCTCGGAGGGCGTGTGCACCCTACACTAAATAACCCCATCCAGGGGAGAAGGTTTCGGACACTGGGCAGATACACCCAGGACAGGGCGCCAATCATTCGCTGGGCACACACTCACTCACACAGACACACTCTATATGGGGCAATTTGGAGAACTCAATTGACTTGATCCATGTTTTTGGACTGTGGGAGGAAACCGGAGAACCCGGAGGAAACCCACATGGACACGGGGAGAACATGGAAACTCCACCCAGATTGGGATTCGAACCGGGAATCCCTAGCGCTGAGAGGAGAACATGCCAACCGCTAAACCACTGAACAACATTGGTTTTTTAAAAAAAAATAAAAAAATGAAGGAGAAAGGATGCATACTGATCCGGTCCAGTTCACTCCAGATGTGGGTTTAAACTGGATTATTTGAATAATCTGTATAAATAATAAATAAACTGGATTATTTGAATAATCCTGAATCATATAAACTCTGAATTATATATATAGAGTTCTGGATTAATTCAATCCTGAATGATTATAGTCAGTAATGATTTAAATTTGGGATTATTTCAATACTGAATTACTTTAATCAAGGATTGTTTTAGTCAGAGTCACAACCCTGTAAACGTGTCACCTGAGGTTCCTCTTACAGACCACACGGAGTGCTAGCGATACCTTAGAGGAGTACGTTTGTAGTCATTAATTGATTTAATTTGGGATTATTTCAATCTTGAATTACTTCAGTCATGGATTATTTTAAATCCTGGATTGTTTTAGTCCTAATATATTTCTAAATTCAAATTGAGTTTAGATCTTGAATGTGTTTATACTGAATCATTTGAGTAATCCTGGATTATTTCAGTCGTTTATTAATTTAACTAAGGATTATTTCAATCCTAAATTTGTTTTTCAGGGTCTTGTATTCCCAGATTGCCAAAATAAATTCAAACTGGGATTATTCCAAATTAGTTCACTCCAGATGAGTGATTAAACTGGATTATTTGAATAATCCTGAATCAAATAAACTCTGAATTAATGAGATTATTGATATGGGTTAATTAAATCCTAAGTGATTGTAGTCATTAATTGATTATTAATTAATTTGGGATTATTTCAATCCTGAATACTGAATCATTTGACTAATCCTGGATTATTTCAGTCGTTAATTAATTTAACTAAGGATTATTTCAATCCTAAATTTGTTATTCAGGGTCATTTTATTCCCAGATTGTTTTAATTGTAATCAATTTAAACGTGTGTTGATGGGTGTTTAGACTGGATTATTTGAATAATCCGGAATCATATAAACTCTGAATTAATGAGATATGTATTAATTAAATCCTAAATGATTGTAGTCATTAATTGATTTGATTTGGAATTATTTCAATCCTGAATTACTTTAATGAAGAATTCTTTCAGTCCTAATTGATTTAATAATAGGCTCTTTAAATTCTGGATTATTCAAATCTTGCATTGTTTTAATCTTAATGAATGTATGTGTTCATACTGGATTATTTGAATAATCCCAAATCACGATAACCCCTGATCATGCAGATTTAGACGAGTTTAAATTACTGGATTAATTGCATCCTGAATTCTATAAATCCTGGATTATTCTGCTGCCAGAGTTTTAGCGTCTCATGGTGAGATTATGCTCTGCCTCGGTCTCTCATGCGTGTTGTGGCGTGGATGTTGTGATTGGTGCTTAGCCGCCATCACAGTGCCGTCGCATCAGCAGCTTAGCGGCGCGAGGTGGCCTGGATTTCACAGCAGTCAGCTCCGCGCCGCGCCGCGCAGCTCGCGTTGCCTCCTTTTCTGTGCCGCTACGCCGCGTCTGTGTAATGTATTCTGATGCTGTTGAATTAGCATGTAGCTGTCGCTTCGACTCAGCTGCTCCGGTCCTGACAGGACCACCACCACCACCATCATCCCACTCCACCCACACTGCAGCCTCCCTTATTTATCAAGTTCACACTGAGCTGCCTGTGGAAATCCCAACCCGCCACCAAGGGTTAATCATCAGACAGGGGAACGAGTGTGTGTGTGTGTGTGTGTGTGTGTGTGTGTGTGTGTGTCAATCATTCATTATAAACATCATGATGTTGTGATAAAGGCATCACAGGATGAGATTGGCGCTGGATTACACACTGACGCTGTGTCTGGCACACTGACTGCGGTTAACCTCCTCTCATCTGATTGGCTGAGCTACACGTGTTCTGTCTGTCACTCACAGTTATCAATCTGTTATTATTAGTGGGCATGTCAGTATATTTAATATTATTATTAGTGGGCGTGTCACAATCTGTACTGTTATTATTAGTGGGCATGTCAGTATATTTAATATTATTATTAGTGGGCGTGTCACAATCCGTACTGTTATTATTAGTGGGCGTGTCAATATAGTTGGTATTATTTTTGGTCAGTATAGTTAAGGTTTTTTTTAAGGGGCGTGTCAATTTATGAATAGGCATTTAATTTGTCAATGTTATTAATAGGCATATCACAATCAGTATTGTTATTATTAGTGGGTGTGTCAGTATAGAGGGATTCAGCGTGTCAGTTAGTACTGTAATTAGTGGGTGTGTTTCTATATTTATTATTATTATTATTATTATTAGTGGGTGTGTCAATTAGTACTGTTACTAGTGGATGTCAATATATTTATTATTATTATTATTATTATTATTATTATTAATAATAATAATAATAATAATAATAATAGTGGGTGTGTAAATTAGTACTGTTATTAGTGGGTGTGTCAGTATATTTTTTATTATTAATAATATATATAATATTTATATATATATATTATATATTTTTTTTTTTTTTTTTTTTTTTTTTTATTATTATTACTATTATTATTATTATTATTATTATCATTAGTGGGTGTATCAGTATATTTATTATTATTATTAGTGGGTATGTCAGTATATTTATTATTATTATTAGTGGGTGTGTCAGTATATTTATTATTATTATTATTATTTGTGGGTGTGTCAGTATATTTATTTTAATATTTTTATTATTATTATTATTATTATTATTATTATTATGTATCAGTATATTTTATTATTTATTAGTGGGGTGTGTCAGTATATTTATTATTATTATTATTATTATTATTATTATTATTATTATTATTAGTGGTTGTGTCAGTATATTTAATGTTATTGTTATTATTATTATTAGTGGGTGTGTAAATTAGTACTGTTATTAGTGGGTGTGTCAGTAAATGTATTATTATTATTAGTGGGCATGTCACCAAAGTTAGTATTTTTTTATGGTGGACGATTCCCGATCTGTCCTGTTCTTAGTGGAGGTTCTGTGAAGGATCTATTGAGGTTCTAGGTGGCCGATCTCTCTAAACACAAAGTTGAAACGGGGTGAAACTCAGGACCCGTTAATTAAAGGTTTTATTTAATTCAGCGAGAGTTAAACGTCCCTCTCACCGAGCCGCTGCTTTCATTCCCCGTCACACGCCGTGGTACCTGAACCGCACGCTAATGGTTCTGTGTTCCACGCGGTGTTAATGCTGATTAAACCACGACAGGCCATGGAGAGGCTGGCATTGTGCTCTCCTTGTGGAAACTTTTCAATCACAGAGGGGATGCTATTGGTCCTCCCCCTCAATCGAGCGCCGCCACCGCCACCGCCACCGCCGGCGCGCCAGAGACGTTAAACTGCAGCGACGGTCGCCGGCCCCATTTATAGCACTTTATTTAATATTTCAGGATCCCGCTGAGTCCCGGCGCGGGGCGGGCCGCCATGTTGAATGGTTCGCTTTAATGGAAAAGGCAGAGGACTTTGCACTTTTAGCAGCAGACCGCAGGGGGCGGTGGTGCGGTGCGGTGCGGTGGGGGGGGTTTACAAAGCCGTCATATCTGGAAAAGATGCATAAATCCCGCGTGGGACCGCCATCACTCACGGAGCCAAGAAAAAGGAGCACGCAGGCCGCCGCCGAAGCCCCGGTTTCTGGGAAATGAAATGAATCAGCCGCGATAAAGCAGTAGACGCAGCGCGCCGCACCGCACCGCACCGCACCGCGCCCGTGGCCCCGGCTTTTATTAAATATTGATTTGATTTGTAAAAGGCCAGATGCGCCGAGGTTGAACAAATGTCACGGACTCCCGTTGAAACGCGCCGTTTGTTTATTTATTTATTTATTTATTTGGGATTATAAGCTTCGCCATATGAAAACCTATTGCTTTGGCCTTTGGAACAACCCTGTACCAGAGCAGCCCGCTAAATCAGGGGCTTTACATCATACCCCCCCGCCGCCGCCCCCCGGTGGACGTAGTGGATTTGTGCACCGTGGTGGAGTTTGTTATGATCAGCGGTCACGGGATACACCGCGATATGTAAGCTCCATCGGTTCCCTACACACCGTGGAGCCTCTCAGGGTTCCAAACACACGAGTTCCACGAGTTTAGTTATTTACATTTGGGCATTTAGCAGCCCGCTAAACCCCCCTACCCCCCCTGGTGGACGAGTATGTTTGTGCACCATTGTGGTTCGTGAGTTTGTTAAGCAGTATGATCCAGCGGTTCACGGGATACACCCAGGCGATATGTAAGCTCCATCACCGTGTTCCGGTCACGGGACACCGCGATGGAGGTTCCTACTGGAGGCCTCTCAGGGTTCCAAACACACGAGTTCCACGAGTTTAGTTATTTACATTTGGTCATTTAGCAGCCCGCTAAACCCCCCT
>JAFMOC010000178.1:760000-785000 GCA_019802505.1 Corydoras sp. C115 | reverse complement strand
TGTGTGTTGGGTTGCAGCGTGTTGAGTGCAGTGTGTTGGTTTGCTGTGTGTTGGGTTGCAGAGTGTTGGGTTGAAGCATGTTAAGTGCAGTGTGTTGGTTTGTTGTGTGTTGGGTTGCAGAGTGTGGGGTTGCAGCATGTTAAGTGCAGTGTGTTTGTTTGCTGTGTGTTGGGTTGCAGTGTGAGTTGCAGCATGTTGGTTTGCTGTGTGTTGGGTTGCAGCGTGTTGAGTGCAGTGTGTTGGTTTGCTGTGTGTTGGGTTGCAGCGTGTTGGGTTGCAGAGTGTTGGGTTGAAGCATGTTAAGTGCAGTGTGTTGGTTTGCTGTGTGTTGGGTTGCAGCGTGTTGAGTGCAGTGTGTTGGTTTGCTGTGTGTTGGGTTGCAGCGTGTTGGGTTGCAGAGTGTTGGGTTGAAGCATGTTAAGTGCAGTGTGTTGGTTTGTTGTGTGTTGGGTTGCAGAGTGTTGGGTTGCAGCATGTTAAGTGCAGTGTGTTTGTTTGCTGTGTGTTGGGTTGCAGTGTGAGTTGCAGCATGTTGGTTTGCTGTGTGTTGGGTTGCAGCGTGTTGAGTGCAGTGTGTTGGGTTGCAGAGTGTTGGGTTGCAGCATGTTAAGTGCAGTGTGTTGGTTTGCTGTGTGTTGGGTTACAGCGTGTTGAGTGCAGTGTGTTGGGTTACAGAGTGTTGGGTTACAGCGTGTTGAGTGCAGTGTGTTGGGTTGCAGTGTGTTGGGTTACAGAGTGTTGGGTTGCAACGTGTTGGTTTGCTGTGTGTTGGGTTGCAGTGTGTTGGTTTACAGAGTGTTGGGTTGCAGCATGTTAAGTGCAGTGTGTTGGTTTGCTGTTTGTTGAGTGCAGTGTGTTGGGTTGCAGCGTTTTGGGTTGCAGCGTTTTGGGTTACAGCGTGTTGAGTGCAGTGTGTTGGGTTGCAGTGTGTTGGGTTACAGAGTGTTGAGTGCAGTGTGTTGGGTTGCAGTGTGTTGGGTTGCTGTGTGTTGGGTTACAGCGTGTTGAGTGCAGTGTGTTGGGTTGCAGCGGTTGGGTTGCAGCGTGTTGGGTTACAGAGTGTTGGGTTGCTGTGTGTTGGGTTGCAGTGTGTTGGGTTCCAGCGTGTTGAGTGCAGTGTGTTGGGTTGCAGCGTGTTGGGTTACAGAGTGTTGGGTTGCTGTGTGTTGGGTTGCAGTGTGTTGGTTTGCTGTGTGTTGGGTTACAGCGTGTTGAGTGCAGTGTGTTGGGTTGCAGTGTGTTGGGTTACAGCGTGTTGAGTGCAGTGTGTTGGGTTGCAGTGTGTTGGGTTACAGAGTGTTGGGTTACTGCGTGTTGAGTGCAGTGTGTTGGTTTGCAGTGTGTTGGGTTATAGCATGTTGGTTGCATTGTGTTGGGTGAAGTATGTTGGGTTGCAGCGTGTTGGCTTGCGGCGTGTTGAGTTATAGCGTGTTGGTTGCAGTGTGTTGGGTTGCAGCGTGTTGGGTTGCAGCGTGTTGGGTTGCAGCGTGTTGAGTTACAGTGTGTTGGGTTGCAGCATGTTGAGTTGCAGCGTGTTGAGTTACAGCGTGTTGGCTTGCAATGTGTTGGCTTGCAGCGTGTTGGGTTATTGGGTGTTGAGTGCAGTGTGGGTTGCAGTGTGTTGGGTTGCAGTGTGTTGGGTTGCTGAGTGTTGGGTTGCAGCGTGTTGGGTTACAGCGTGTTGAGTGCAGTGTGTTGGTTTGCTGTGTGTTGGGTTGCAGCGTGTTTTCTGGCCCGCTGACCCAAACAGCTTTGAGTGCAGTGTGTTGGTTTGCTGTGTGTTGGGTTGCAGTGTGAGTTGCTGTGTGTTGGGTTGCAGCGTGTTGAGTGCAGTGTGTTGGTTTGCTGTGTGTTGAGTGCAGTGTGTTGGTTTGCTGTGTGTTGGGTTGCAGCGTGTTGAGTGCAGTGTGTTGGTTTGCTGTGTGTTGGGTTGCAGTGTGTTGAGTGCAGTGTGTTGGGTTGCAGCGTGTTGGGTTGCAGGGTGTTGAGTGCAGTGTGTTGGTTTGTTGAGTGTTGGTTTGCTGTGTGTTGGGTTGCAGCGTGTTGGGTTGCAGGGTGTTGAGTGCAGTGTGTTGGTTTGTTGAGTGTTGGTTTGCTGTGTGTTGGGTTGCAGCGTGTTGAGTGCAGTGTGTTGGGTTGCAGCGTGTTGGGTTACAGCGTGTTGGGTTACAGCGTGTTTTCTGGCCCGCTGACCCAAACAGCTTTGCTCTCTGAGAGGCCGGCGCTGGACGGGAATCCGGCCAAGTTAAATAAATACGGGAGACTTGGCAGCGCGGCTCGGCGCGGCGCGTGAACGAGGGGAATTTTTATGTCCCATTTTCACTCGACAGTCTAGACGCTTTATAACATTTAGGGAGAATCGTGTCGGCGTCGGGTTTCCAGCGAAAGCCGCTCCGGATGACATGATGTACAGCGTGAAGGCTCGCGCTCGGCGGGTCGCGGCTTGCGCCCGGCTTGCATCACACATCTGGCTACGTACGGCGCGGGGCCGAGAGGGGCGGCCCGCCTAATTGGCCGTGTTTGTGTATTAGATGGAACCTCGTGCGTCCGTTGATCGTTCGTACGCCACGCAGCCGCAGCACTCGTGGACGTCGTGGTTTAGATCGGGTTGAAAGCAGCGTCTGGTTCTTGAAGCTTCATAAAGATGGTTTCACCCTCCAACTTTCTGTCATCGGGTCGTAGCTCAGACTTACAGTGGAGACACGGGGGGGGGGGGGGTAGCCTTTATTCTGGGCTCATAAACTACAGTCTGCTGCAGGAAAGTTAGAAATCAGATGCAGAACAACATTTCAACCTAAAGTATTAGATAAAAGTCTTTCTGCTGTATCTGTTCCTGAATAACCAATCAGAACACAGGAAACCTGCCAGACCTCAACCGTTATTATTAGTGGGCATGTCACTATTGTTACTTATTATTAGTGGGCATGTCACTATTGTTACTGTTATGATTAGTGGGCGTGTCATTATTGCTACTTATTATTATTAGTGGGCATGTCATTATTGCTACTTATTATTATTAATGAGCATGTCACTATTGTTACTATTATTATTAGTGGGCGTGTCATTATTGCTACTTATTATTATTAGTGGGTGTGTCACTATTGTTACTGTTATGATTAGTGGGCGTGTCATTATTGCTACTTATTATTATTAATGAGCATGTCACTATTGTTACTTATTATTATTAATAAGCATGTCACTATTGTTACTGTTATTATTAGTGGGCGTGTCATTATTGCTACTTATTATTATTAGTGGGCATGTCACTATTGTTACTATTTTTATTAGTGGGCATGTCACTATTGTTACTATTATAATTAGTGGGCGTGTCATTATTGCTACTTATTATTATTAGTGGGTGTGTCACTATTGTTACTGTTATTATTAGTGGGCGTGTCATTATTGCTACTTATTATTATTAGTGGGCATGTCACTATTGTTACTATTTTTATTAGTGGGCATGTCACTATTGTTACTATTATAATTAGTGGGCGTGTCATTATTGCTACTTATTATTATTAGTGGGTGTGTCACTATTGTTACTGTTATTATTAGTGGGCATGTCATTATTGTTACTATTATTATTAGTGGGCGTGTCATTATTGCTACTTATTATTATTAGTGGGTGTGTCACTATTGTTACTGTTATGATTAGTGGGCGTGTCATTATTGCTACTTATTATTAGTGGGCATGTCATTATTGCTACTTATTATTAGTGGGCATGTCACTATTGTTACTATTATTATTAGTGGGCATGTCATTATTGCTACTTATTATTAGTGGGCATGTCACTATTGTTTTTATTATTATTAGTGGGCGTGTCATTATTGCTACTTATTATTATTAGTGGGCATGTCATTATTGCTACTTATTATTATTAATGAGCATGTCACTATTGTTACTATTATTATTAGTGGGCGTGTCATTATTGCTACTTATTATTATTAGTGGGTGTGTCACTATTGTTACTGTTATGATTAGTGGGCGTGTCATTATTGCTACTTATTATTATTAATGAGCATGTCACTATTGTTACTTATTATTATTAATAAGCATGTCACTATTGTTACTGTTATTATTAGTGGGCGTGTCATTATTGCTACTTATTATTATTAGTGGGCATGTCACTATTGTTACTATTTTTATTAGTGGGCATGTCACTATTGTTACTATTATAATTAGTGGGCGTGTCATTATTGCTACTTATTATTATTAGTGGGTGTGTCACTATTGTTACTGTTATTAGTGGGCGTGTCATTATTGCTACTTATTATTATTAGTGGGCATGTCACTATTGTTACTATTTTTATTAGTGGGCATGTCACTATTGTTACTATTATAATTAGTGGGCATGTCATTATTGTTACTATTATTATTAGTGGGCGTGTCATTATTGCTACTTATTATTATTAGTGGGTGTGTCACTATTGTTACTGTTATTATTAGTGGGCATGTCATTATTGTTACTATTATTATTAGTGGGCGTGTCATTATTGCTACTTATTATTATTAGTGGGTGTGTCACTATTGTTACTGTTATTATTAGTGGGCGTGTCATTATTGCTACTTATTATTATTAGTGGGGTGTGTCATGTTACTGTTATTATTAGTGGGCTACTTATTACTTTATTATTAGTGGGCATGTCACTATTGTTACTATTATTATTAGTGGGCATGTCATTATTGCTACTTTATTATTAGTGGGCATGTCACTATTGTTACTGTTTGGGCATTCATTATTATTATTATTAGTTAGGGCGCATGTCATTATTGCTACTTATTATTATTAGTGGGTGTGTCACTATTGTTACTGTTATTATTAGTGGGTGTCATATTGTTACTGTCACTATTGTTACTGTTATTATTAGTGGGCATGTCATTATTGTTACTGTTATTATTAGTGGGCGTGTCATTATTGTTACTGTTATTATTAGTGGGCGTGTCACTATTGTTACTGTTATTATTAGTGGGCATGTCATTATTGTTACTGTTATTATTAGTGGGCATGTCATTATTGTTACTGTTATGATTAGTGGGCGTGTCATTATTGCTACTTATTATTATTAGTGGGTGTCATGTCACTTATTATTATTAGCTGTCATTATTGTTACTTATTATTAATGAGCATGTCACTATTGTTACTATTATTATTAGTGAGCGTGTCATTATTGCTACTTATTATTATTAGTGGGTGTGTCACTATTGTTACTGTTATTATTAGTGGGTGTGTCACTATTGTTACTGTTATTATTAGTGGGTGTGTCACTATTGTTACTGTTATTATTAGTGGGCGTGTCACTATTGTTACTGTTATTATTAGTGGGCATGTCATTATTGTTACTATTATTATTAGTGGGCGTGTCATTATTGCTACTTATTATTATTAGTGGGTGTCGTGTCATTATTGCTACTTTTATTATTAGTGGGTGTGTCACTATTGTTACTGTTATGATTAGTGGGCGTGTCATTATTGCTACTTATTATTAGTGGGCATGTTACTGTTATTCATTATTAGTTGGGCGTGTCATGTCATTATTGCTACTTATTATTAGTGGGCATGTCACTATTGTTACTATTATTATTAGTGGGCATGTCATTATTGTTACTGTTATTATTAGTGGGCATGTCATTATTGTTACTGTTATTATTAGTGGGCATGTCACTTGTTAATGTTATTATTAGTGGGCATGTCACTATCCTATTATTATAAGTGGGCGTGTCAGTATTGCTACTTTTACTATTAGTAGGCGTGTCATTCTCCTGTTATTATTAGTGGGCGTGTCAGTATTGTTACTGTTATTATAAGTGGGCATGTTACTATTCTGTTATTATTAGTAGATGTGTCATTATTCTCCTATTATTGTTAGTGGGCGTGTCATTATTGTTACTGTTCTTATTAGTAGGCGTGTCACTATTTTCCTATTATTATTAGTGGGCGTGTCATTATTTTTACTGTTATTAGTAGGTGTGTCACTACTGCTGTTATTATTGTTAGTGGGCGTGTCACAAACTGTCATGTTGATATTATTAGTGGGCGTGTCAGTATTGTTATTGTTATTATAAGTGGGCGTGTCAGCATTGTTACTGTTATTATAAGT
The DNA here is from genome assembly GCA_019802505.1 of Corydoras sp. C115. NCBI lineage: Eukaryota > Metazoa > Chordata > Actinopteri > Siluriformes > Callichthyidae > Corydoras > Corydoras sp. C115. Next base: position 778,901 of record JAFMOC010000178.1, on the reverse strand, counting down.
GGGTGTGTTATTATTAGTGGGCGTGTCAGTATTGTTACTGTTATTGTAAGTGGGCATGTCATTGATACTGTTATTATAAGTGGGCTTGTCACTATTGTAAGTGTTATTATTAGTGGGTGTGTCAGTATTGTTACTGTTATTGTAAGTGGGCGTGTCATTGTTACTATTATTATTTGTAGGTGTGTCACTATTGTTACTATTATTATTTGTAGGTGTGTCACTATTGTAAGTGTTATTATTAGTGGGCGTGTCAGTATTGTTACTGTTATTGTAAGTGGGCGTGTCATTGTTACTGTTATTATTTGTAGGTGTGTCACTATTGTTACTATTATTGTTAATAGGCGTGTCACTATTGTTACTGTTATTGTTAATAGGCGTCTCACTATTGTTACTGTTATTATAAGTGGGCGTGTCACTATTGTTACTGTTATTGTTAATAGGCGTGTCACTATTGTTACTGTTATTATAAGTAGGCGTGTCACTATTGTTACTGTTATTGTTAATAGGCGTCTCACTATTGTTACTGTTATTATAAGTAGGTTTGTCACTATTGTTACTGTTATTATAAGTAGGTTTGTCACTATTGTTACTGTTATTGTTAATAGGCGTGTCACTATTGTTACTGTTATTGTAAGTAGGCGTGTCACTATTGTTACTGTTATTGTTAATAGGCGTGTCACTATTGTTACTGTTATTATAAGTGGGCGTGTCACTATTGTTACTGTTATTATAAGTGGGCGTGTCACTATTGTTACTGTTATTATAAGTAGGCGTGTCACTATTGTTACTGTTATTATAAGTAGGTTTGTCACTATTGTTACTGTTATTGTAAGTAGGCGTGTCACTATTGTTACTGTTATTGTTAATAGGCGTCTCACTATTGTTACTGTTATTGTTAATAGGCGTGTCACTATTGTTACTGTTATTATAAGTAGGTTTGTCACTATTTTTACTGTTATTGTTAATAGGCGTGTCACTATTGTTACTGTTATTGTAAGTAGGCGTGTCACTATTGTTACTGTTATTATAAGTAGGCGTGTCACTATTGTTACTGTTATTATAAGTAGGTTTGTCACTATTTTTGCTGTTATTGTTAATAGGCGTGTCACTATTGTTACTGTTATTATAAGTAGGCGTGTCACTATTGTTACTGTTATTATAAGTAGGCGTGTCACTATTGTTACTGTTATTGTAAGTAGGCGTGTCACTATTGTTACTGTTATTATACTGGTTATTGTTAATAGGCGTCTCACTATTGTTACTGTTATTGTTAATAGGCGTGTCACTATTGTTACTGTTATTATAAGTAGGTTTGTCACTATTTTTACTGTTATTGTTAATAGGCGTGTCACTATTGTTACTGTTATTATAAGTAGGCGTGTCACTATTGTTACTGTTATTATAAGTAGGCGTGTCACTATTGTTACTGTTATTGTAAGTAGGCGTGTCACTATTGTTACTGTTATTGTTAATAGGCGTCTCACTATTGTTACTGTTATTGTTAATAGGCGTGTCACTATTGTTACTGTTATTATAAGTAGGTTTGTCACTATTTTTACTGTTATTGTTAATAGGCGTGTCACTATTGTTACTGTTATTGTAAGTAGGCGTGTCACTATTGTTACTGTTATTATAAGTAGGCGTGTCACTATTGTTACTGTTATTATAAGTAGGTTTGTCACTATTTTTACTGTTATTGTTAATAGGCGTGTCACTATTGTTACTGTTATTATAAGTAGGCGTGTCACTATTGTTACTGTTATTATAAGTAGGCGTGTCACTATTGTTACTGTTATTGTAAGTAGGCGTGTCACTATTGTTACTGTTATTGTTAGTAGGTGTGTCACTATTGTTACTGTTATTGTTAGTAGGTGTGTCACTATTGTTACTGTTATTGTTAGTAGGTGTGTCACTATTGTTACTGTTATTGTTAGTAGGTGTGTCACTATTGCTACTGCAGTTTCATATTAACAACCAATTTGTGGACTGAGGAGAACATACCAACGTCACACAAACAGGACAGCGTCCACTCTAAACCCTGGACACCTGATGGGTCGCAGTGTATGAAATTTTTCCGTTATAACACTCTGGCTTACAGTCAGTCACCGGCTGGTTGTTCCGACGTTCTGTACGGAAGCGTTCCCGTGTCTCCTGAGTGCAGCGCGTGTTTGTAGGTTACATGCTTCTTGATTTACGAGTCTTGGCGTGGGATTAACGACCTGCTAACCGCATGCGGTGTTTATATAGAAACGCTCTCTGAAGAGGAAGCTGCTCTCAGAGGGGCATGTCTTTAAACAGACGGCGGCGGCGGCGGCGCTTCATCGGGGGTGTGATGATTTTTTTTATATAAGCATCTCAACTTCATGGTCAGGATCTGATCACATGGTCAGCCAGAGGGACGAGGGTTAGGGGCGTGGCTTAAAGACCCAGACTGGCACCTTCAGGTGGACTCGGGGTTCGAACCCCCCACCCTCCCCCTAATGCTCACCTCAGACTACAGAACCTCAGAAACCTCATTTCCTAAGGACCTCATCATGGGGGTGGAGTGTGTCCCAGTTGCCCCATCGACCCACATACAGGAATCAGCTCCTGCGTCGCGTCCCGTGAGGCCGGACGGCGTGCCGCTTGAATAGAACCCCCGCTGGGTGGGAGTTGTGACCTCCTGACCCCCCCCACTCGCCAGCAGTCTCAGGATTTGCATTAAAGCAGGCGCTCCCCTTCTGCCCTTCCAACACCCCCCTCGCTTTTATTAAGTGCACCCGGAGTACAGCAGGCCTCGTTCTCACCGGCTCTGACCCCACGCCACCGCGTCGGGACCCCGCGCCGCGGTCTGGGGTTAATGCGGCAAGCGCCGGCTTTGTTTCTGTGTTAATGAAGTTGCTTTCTTTCGTCTGCACACAATGGCGTGAATAATCAGAGCCAGGAGCCACAGTCAGCTCCGGAGCGCCGGGGTTTCGGAACCCGTGGTCAGGACGGACCGACCCTGTAGAACGGGAGGACGGCGGCTGCTCCTCAGGAATGCACCGAGACGCTTGAAGTCTGGGAGATAAAGAAGGTGGAGCGTGCTCGGCGGCTGGAACACCACCTCTGGCTTTGGATATGTAGAATAAGCAGAGAGGAACAGAGCCCTCTAGTGGACGTTGGTGGGCTTGCAGGATGTTGTTTCATATTACAAACAGCCCGGTTCTATCACGTTCTGCAGAGGGTGTGAGGAATTATTATTATTATTCTTTTTTTTAAAGAAATAAAATAAAATATTCAAGAGCTTATGAGTCTGTAACAGCCACAGGCCACTTTATTGGGTACAGTTCGGGTTCTCCACTTATTTGGTTCTCCACTCATTTGTTTTCCACTAGTCAGAATGCCACCATAGGTGGTGGATGAAAGTTCAGCCTGGTCTTGAGGTCCTGAGGTCTTCAGGTTTTGGGGTCCTGAGGTTTTGAGGTCCTGGGGTGCTGAGGTCTTGAGGTCCTTAACCCCGTTCTGCAGAGGGCGTGAGGAATTATTATTATTATTATTATTATTATTATTATTATTATTATTATTGTTATTATTATTATTATTATTATTATTATATATTTTTTAAAGAAATAAAATAAAATATGAAATAAAATATGAAATCATTCAAAATATGAAATCATTATTTCAGAAATAAAATAAAAGCCTATGAGGCTGTAACAGCCACCGGCCACTTTATTAGGTATAGTTGGGTTCTCCATTCACTGCCATTTTATCAGCTCCATCATGTAGATCTGGAACTACAGACTGTTTATTTGTTCTCCACCTGTCAGAACCCCACCATAGAGCAGCTATTAGGTGGCGGATGAAAATTCAGCCAGGTCCCGAGGTCTTGGGGTCTTGAGGTCCTTAGGTCTTGAGGTCCTGGGGACCCGAGGTCTTGAGGTCCCAAGGTCCTGAGGTCTTGAGGTCTTGAGGTCCTGAGGTCTTGAGTTAATGAGGTCCTCGCAGTTTTCCCTGTTCTGCAGAGGGTGTGAGGAATTATTATTATTATTTTTTGTTTTAAAGAAATAAAATAAAATATGCAAAAGCCTATGAGGCTGTAACCGCCACCGGCCACTTTATTAGGTACAGTTGGGTTCTCCATTCACTGCCATGTTATCAGCTCCATCTTGTACGACTGGAACTACAGACTGTTCATTTGTACTCCACCAGTCAGAACACTCCATAGAGCAGCTATTAGGTGGCGGATTAAAGTTCAGCCTGGTCTTGAGGTCCTGAGTGCTTGGGGTCCTGAGGTCTTGAGGTCCTGGGGACTTGGGGTCTTGAGGTCTTGAGGTCCTGCAGTCCTGAGGTCCCAAGGTCTTGAGGTCCCGGGGTGCTGAGCTTTTGAGGTCCTGGGGTACTGTGGTCTTGAGGTAATATTTTTTTAGGTACAGTTGGGTTCTCCATTCACTGCCATGTTATCAGCTCCATCATGTAGATCTGGAACTACAGAGACTGTTCATACATAGAGAACGCATCCATAGAGCGGGTATTAGGTGGCGGATGAGAGTTCAGCATGTCTGCAGTGACCGTGCTGTGTTTGTATGTGACCTCTTTTGGATGAAACGGGGGGAGTACTACATACTCGCTTATTCAGAACGTCTTCTCGCTTGTTCTAGATCAAAACTAGTCCCTACAGTTCTGTAGGTGATTTGGGACGCAGCTGTCGTTGGGTATACAGACCCCTGACATCTTACAGAAGTCCAGGCCCTGCTCACCCAACACCGGTGTCTGACCCCAAACACTACCACAGACCAAAATCCTGTTGAGAGCTTCGTAGAACTGTATGGCCGGTCCACGTTCCGTCAGTTACCCCTCGGACGCCCACATTAATCCCATCTGTCTGCTTTGCCCCGCAGTGCTGAGTATCCGCGGTGCACAGGAGGAGGAGCCTCCCGACGCCCAGCTCATGCGTCTGGACAACATGCTGCTGGCAGAGGGAGTCTCGGGCCCGGAGAAGGGCGGCGGCTCGGCGGCAGCAGCAGCTGCGGCGGCGGCCTCGGGCGGAGCGGGAGCCGACAACTCGGCCGAGCACTCGGACTACAGAGCCAAACTCTCACAGATCCGCCAGATCTACCACACCGAGCTGGAGAAGTACGAACAGGTCCGAGAATTTACCATCATCTGCTTATAATCTGATTATTATCTGATTATAATCTGTTTATAATCTGTTTATAATCTTCTTATAATCTGTTTACAATCTCAATGGTGTTGAGTGGGATGTTCTCCTCCTTCTTGGTGGGGCGGCATGCGTTAAACAAAAATAATTCATTCATTCCTCCATTATCTTCCGCTTTATCCTCTATTAGGGTTGCGGGGGGTTCCCCATGCCCATCCAGGGGAGAACGTTTCGGGCGCTGGGCAGATTCACCCAGGACAGGACGCCAATCCATTGCTGGGCACACACTCACTCACACATACACACTCTATATGGGGCAATTTGGAGAATTCACTTGACTTGATCCATGTTTTTGGACTGTGGGAGGAAACCGGAGAACCCGGAGGAATCCCACACGGACACGGGGAGAACATGGAAACTCCACCCAGATTGGGATTCGAACCGGGAATCCCTAGTGCTGAGAGGCGAACATGCTAAACACTAAGCCATGTCCATGATCCACCCATTATTTTCCGCTTTATCCTCTATTAGGGTCGCGGTGGGGTTCCCCATGCCCATCCAGGGAAGAACGTTTCGGGCGCTGGGGAGATAGACCCAGGACAGGGCGCCAACCTATCGCTGGGCACACACTCACTCACACAGACACACTCTATATGGGGAAATTTGGAGAACACAATTCACTTGATCCATGTTTTTGGACTGTGGGAGGAAACCGGAGAACCCGGAGGAAACCCACGCGGACACGGGGAGAACATGGAAATTCTACCCAGATGGGGATTCGAACCGGGAATCCCTAACGCTGAGAGGAGAACATGCTAAACATTAAGCCATGTCCATGATCCACCCATTATCTTCCGCTTTATCCTCTATTAGGGTCGCGGTGGGGTTCTCCATGCCCATCCAGGGGAGAACGTTTCGGCGCTGGGCAGATACACCCAGGACAGGGCGCCAATCCATCGCTGGGCACACACTCACTCACACAGACACACTCTATATGGGGCAATTTGGAGAACTCAATTGACTTGATCCATGTTTTTGGACTGTGGGAGGAAACTGGAGAACCCGGAGGAAACACACGTGGACACAGGGAGAACATGGAAACTCCACCCAGATGGGGATTCGAACCGGGAATCCCTAGCGCTGAGAGGAGAACATGCTAACCACTAAGCCACCATGCCGCTCTAACAAAAATAATATAAAATAATAATAATAAAGTGGTTAATGTTTGCTTCTGGGGATTCCCGGTTTGAATCCCAATCTGGGTGGAGTTTCCATGTTCTCCCCGTGTCCGCGTATGTTTCCTCCGGGTTCTCCGGTTTCCTCCCGCAGTCCAAAAAAATATGGATTCAAGGTAAACTGAATGCTCTAAATTGCCCCATATAGAGTGTATGTGTGTGTGAGTGAGTGTGTGTCCAGAGATAGATTGGCGCCCTGTCCTGGGTGTATCTGCCCAGCGCCTGAAACGTTCTCCCCTGGATGGGCATGGGGAACCCCCCCCCCACGACCCTAGTAGAACATTAAACGGAAGATAATGGATGAATGTAAATATAATATAATAATTATTATAATAACTTAAGTAAAGGCGGCAAGGTTTCGTAGTGATTAGCATGTTCTCCTCTCAGCGCTAGGAATTCCCGTTTCGAATCCCAATCTGGGTGGAGTTTCCATGTTCTCCCCGTGTCCACATGGGTCTCCTCCAGGTTCTCCAGTTTCCTCCCACAGTCCAAAAACATGGATCAAGGTCAACTGAATTCTCCAAATTTCTCCATATAGAGTGTGTCTGTGTGAGTGAGTGTGTGCCCAGCGATAGATTGGCGCCCTGTCCTGGGTGTATTTACCCAGCGCCCGAAATGTTCTGCCCTGGATGGGCATGGGGAACCCCACCGCGACCCTAATAGAGGATAAAGCGAAAGATAATGGATGAATATTAATATAATATAATAATAACTTATTAAAGGGAGTTCAGTTTTAAGAAAACGGCCAAGGTGGAGATCTGGGTGGAGTTTCCATGTTCTCCCCGTGTCTGCATGCGTTTCCTCCGGGTTCTCCGGTCTCCTCCCACAGTCCAAAAACATTGGCTGCTCTTAATGTCCTGTGGTTTGGATTTTAAGACATACCGGAGACGTTCCGCTGTAGTATCCCAGCACCATCGAGCCACGGCCCTAATCTGGACCTACACCCTGTTTTCCACATGTAGCACGAATTGGAACAGTGATCCTTAACCAGATCTTCTCAGCAAGGCTTTGCAGACATGTCTCTATTTAAACAAGATGCAGGCTCCTGCACCAGTGACGAACTCCATATGGATGCCACAGAGGGGCGACAGTGATAGACAGGCCGGTCAGGGGGGGTGCAGCACATCGCAGTGCATTCTGGGTAAGGGCCAGGTGTCCTCTCTGTGTCTGTGCAGGGAGGCGCGTACGGCACTGTCAAACACATCCAACTCGCTTCCAACTGTTCTCCTTCAGTCTCACACTGTCCATCATCTTCACCTCGGCTGTCATCAGAGGGGGTTCAGCCGAATTCAGATTGATTTACGGTGGTGCTTTTGGAAAAAAGGGGCAGGTCCTGGGGTCCTAGGTTCTTGAGGTCCTAGGATCTTGAGGTCCTGGAGTCCTGGGGTCTTGAGGTCTTGAGGTCCTGGGGTCCTGAGGTCCTGGAGTCATGAGGTCCTGGGTTCCTGAGGTCTTGAAGAGGGTTTGTGGTCCTGAGGGTTTGAGATCCTGGAGTCCTGAGGTCTTAAGGTCATGGGGTCTTGAGGTCCTGGGGTCTTGAGGTCCAGAGGTATTGATTCCTGAGGTCCTGGGGTCTTGAGGTCCTGAGGTCTTGAGGTCCTGGGGTTTTGAGGTCCTGAGGTCTTCATGTCCTTGAATTCCTGGGGTCCTGTGGTCTTGAGGTCCTGAGGGTTTAAGATCCTGGAGTCCTGAGGTCTTGAGGTCCTGGGGTCTTGAGGTCCTGGGGTCTTGAGGTCTTGAGGTCCTGAGGTCTTGATTCCTGAGGTCCTGGGGTCTTGAGGTCCTGGGGTTTTGAGGTCCTGAGGTCTTGAAGTCCTGGGGTCCTGGGGTCTTGATGTCCTGATGTCTTGAGGTCCTGGGGTTTTGAGGTCCTGAGGTCTTCATGTCCTTGAAGTCCTGGGGTCTTGAGGTCCTGAGGGTTTGAGATCCTGGAGTCCTGAGGTCTTGAGGTCCTGGGGTCTTGAGGTCCTGGGGTCTTGAGGTCTTGCGGTCCTGAGGTCTTGAGGTCCTGAGGTCTTGAGCTCCTGGGGTTTTGAGGTCCTGAGGTCTTAAAGTCCTGGGGTCCTGAGGTTTTGAGGTCCTGAGGTCCTGAGGTTTTGAGGTCCTGAGGTTTTGAGGTCTTGAGGTCCAGACCTTCATGCAGTTTCCCCCGAACATCTCTCCTGAACCGAGGTGTGTATGTGTGTCTGCTTGTGTCTGCAGGCGTGTAACGAGTTCACCACCCACGTGATGAACCTGCTGAGGGAGCAGTCGCGCACGCGGCCCATCTCCCCCAAAGAGATCGAGCGCATGGTCAGCATCATCCACCGCAAGTTCAGCTCCATCCAGATGCAGCTGAAACAGAGCACCTGCGAGGCCGTCATGATCCTCCGCTCACGCTTCCTCGATGCCAGGTATGAACATCTTCAGCATCTCAGCTCATTACCTTCTTCTGAAGCCTAAACTACAGGGACTGAGGGACTATGGACGCCCATCCAGGGGGGCAGATACACCCAGGACAGGGCTCCAATCCATCACTGAACTCACTCACTCACTCACACTATATGGGGCAATTTAGAGCATTTCATTTGCTTTTACTTCACGTTTTTGGACTGTGGGAGCAAACCGGAGAATCAGGAGAAAGCCCATGCGGACACAGGGAGAACGTTTTGGGCGCCCATCCAGGGGAGAACGTTTCCACCGCTGGGCAGATACACCCAGGACAGGGTGCCAATCTATCACTGGGGACACACTAACTCACACACTATATGGGGCAATTTAGAGCATTTCATTTGCTTTTACTCCATGTTTTTGGACTGTGGGAGGAAACCGGAGAACCCGGAGGAACCCAAGATTGGGATTCAAACCTAAATCCCCACCGCTGGGGCTGGAGGGGCGAACGAGCGCTACGTCACCATGCCGCACACTCATCTTATTATTATTATTATTCAGCCATTATCTTTTACTCAATCATTCACTAGGAACTAGAGTCACGGGGGGTGGGCGGGGTTCCCCCATGCCCGTCCAGTGGAGAACGTGTTTCAGGTGCTGGGCAGATACAACCAGGACAGGCACCAATCTATCACTGGACACACACTCACTCAAACACACACACTCTATTTAGGGCAATTGAAATGGGGCAATTTACTTTGAATCCATGTTTGGACTGTGGGAGGAAACCGGAGAACCCGGAGGAAACCCATGCGGACACGGGGAGAACATGTAAACTCCACCCAGTTTGGGATTCGAACCGGGAATCCCTAGAGCTGAGAGGAGAACAAACTCTACATCACCATGCCGCACTCTCATCTTATTATTATTATTCATCCATTATGTTCTGCTCACTCTTATACTAGGGACTAGGGTCATGGGTGGGGGGGGGGGTTCCCAATGCCCATCCAGGTGAGAACATTTCGGGCGCTGGGCAGATACACCCAGGACAGGACTGAGCACACACTCACTCACACAAACACACTCTATATGGGGCAATTTGGAGAATTCAATTCTCCCTGACTCCATGTTTTTGAACTGTGGGAGGAACCCGGAGGAAACCCACACAGAGAAGGGAGAACATGCCAGTGTGTCAGCACCAAATGACCTCACTGCCCATCCGAGGGTGGTGATAAGACGGAGGTGCTAACCTCTTCTCCACTCTGACTCCCCCTACTGGCAATGAGCCGTAACTTCACCTGAATCGCCATCCATCCATTATCTTCCACTTTATCCTATATTAGGGTGGCGGGGGGGTTCCCCATGCCAATCCAGGGGAGAACGTTTCGTGCGTGGGCAGTTACACCCAGGATAGGGTTCCTGGGCATCTATCGCTGGGCACACACACACTCACTCACACAGACACACTCTATATGGGGCAATTTGGAGAATTCAGTTGACCTTGATCCATGTTTTTGGACTGTGGGAGGAAACCGGAGAACCCGGAGGAAACCCACACGGACACGGGGAGAACATGGAAACTCCACCCAGATGGGGATTCGAACCGGGAATCCCTATTGCTGAGAGGAGAACATGCCAACCACTAAGCCACAGTTCCGCCTTCACCTGAATCTTCTCTTTTAAAATCCAAGTTCCACGCCGCTGCCCGAAGAACCGGGACCAATGTTTATTTTTACCACGGTGTACGTACATCAAGAGGCACCTCCCACCTCCCATTACATCACGGCTCCGACTCCGGCGGCATCGGAGTGACGCCGCCGTCCTTCACGCCCGCGCGTGTTTGGCGTTGGCGGGCGGTTCTGCTCTTTGAGATAACACGGTTCCATTGTGTGGCCTCTTTTGTGGCGCCGCCGCACATGTGATGTCAGGAGGCCGCTCTCCTCCTACGGTGACAGGGACGGCGGCGGAAACGCCGGCGCCGCTTAATTGCGCTTTCATGCTAAACCCGCAGACCCCCAACTTTTTCTGGCGCCCCTCGCGGTACCAACGCGGAACCCCATCCCACCCCTTGTTCTGTTTGATGCCTCCTTCAGGATTTGCATACATTTTTTCCGGGATGAATCACGTCGGAGGAGCATTTAAATGAGGCCCTCGCTTCCCGTTCTGCTGCAAATGATAGTGTGTGTGTGTGTGTGTGTGTGTGTGTGTGTGTGTGTGTGTGTGTGTGTGTGTCCACCGCCATCACCACCCGCAACTGTATTTCTCGCATCTTCAGCTTAATTCGCCATCGCGAACCATGCTGGGCTCATTTGCATACACCAAAGAGGGGCTTTGTGGGTAGGAAGTCTTGGTGGGGTGGCGGGGGTTGGGGAGCTGGGGGGGTGGGCGGGTGGTAGGGGGGGGGGTGAGACGAGTCACTCCACCACCCATCGGCGCTTTAACTCCCACTCCAAAGTTCTTAAACCCTCTCTGGCGCATGCACGTGAACCCCATGGCGTGACGCCTCACATCCTGAACGTTCTCCGCGTGTAGCATGTTGGTTAGAATCCAGTTCCTCGGTTCCTCCCGACACGGGGCTGTCACGTCTCTCGGTTCCTCTTCGCAGGAGGAAGAGGCGGAACTTCAACAAGCAGGCCACCGAGATCCTGAACGAGTACTTCTACTCCCACCTGAGTAACCCCTACCCCAGCGAGGAGGCCAAGGAGGAGCTGGCCAAGAAATGCTCCATCACCGTCTCCCAGGTAGAGTGTGCCTTCACGTCGTTATGCCTGAAGCATCCACCGGGGGGCGCTTCGGCATTTAAAAACAATGGTTTACATTTACATTTATCCAAAGCGAGCACAGGGTTAATCACAACATCCCTGGAGCAATGAGGGTTAAGGGTCTTGCTCAAGAACCCACATTGGTATCTTCAGTGGACCTGGGATTTGAACCCCCAACCTTCAGATTGACAGCCCAACACCCTAACCACTGAGCTACCGCACCCTTTAAATGATGATTGCATTCTAATTCTAATTCTGCTAATTCACATAAACTAATTGATCCCCCCCTCAAATACCCGGCTGTGTTCACATACTAAATAATCCGGATTATTCCAGGTTTACACTGTGTAGTAATCTGATGTTGGGGTCAGGAGCAAATCCTGCATCATATCCTGTATTAAATATCTTTGGTGGTGGGTTATGGTGTGTGGATGTGAAACACACAGTGATTTATAATCTGCGGCAAAATAATCTGGATTATTCCAGGTTTACACTGTGTAGTAATCCGATGTTGAGGTCAGGAGCAAATCCTGCATCGTATCCTGTATTAAATATCTTTGGTGGTGGGTTACATTTTGGTGGATCTGAAACACACAACGAGACATAATCTGTGGCAAAATAATCTGGAACCAAACTGCAGAGTGTGAACGGTCCTGTGAGGACCACAAAGTGAATCTTTTATGGAGATCCGGATAATCCAAATCCGAATAATTATTCCGGGTTAACACTGTGTAGTAAATCTTATTACGAGACATAAAACGAGACATAATCTGCAGCAAAATAATCTGGAACCGAACTGCAGAGTGTGAACGGTCCTGTGAGGACCACAAAGTGAAATTTTTATGGGCATAATCTACTAATCTACGATCCCCAACCGACATTCTCATACCCGGCTGTGTTCACATACTAAATAATCTGGATTATTCCAGGTTTACACTGTGTAGTAATCCGATGTTGAGGTCAGGAGCAAATCCTGCATCGTATCCTGTATTAAATATCTTTGGTGGTGGGTTACATTTTGGTGGATCTGAAACACACAACGAGACATAATCTGTGGCAAAATAATCTGAAACCAAACTGCAGAGTGTGAACAGTCCTGTGAGGACCACAAAATAAATCTTTTATGGAAATAGGCAGGCAGATAGGTCTTCTACAACTAATCTACTAATCTACAATCTCTAACCGACATTCCCAAATACCCCCGGCTGTGTTCACATACTAAATAATCTGGATTATTCCAGGTTTACACTTTGCAGTAATCTGATGTTGAGGTCAGGAGCAAATCCTGCATCATATCCTGTATTAATATCTTTGGTGGTGGGTTACGGTGTGTGGATGTGAAACACACAACGATTTATAATCTGTGGCAAAATAATCTGGAACCAAACTGCAGAGTGTGAACGGTCCTGTGAGGACCACAAAGTGAATCTTTTATGGAGATAGGAGGCAGGCAGATAGATCTACTACAACTAATCTACTAATCTACAATCTCCAACCAACATTCTCAAATACCCCCGGCTGTGCTCACATACTAAATAATCTGGATTATTTCAGTTTACACTGTGAGGTCAGTAACCAAATCTGATGTTGAGGTGGATGGAGCAAAACGAGACATCCTTTACCAAACTGCAGAGTGTGAATGGTCCTGCACCGCAAATATGGATTATTCTTTGGTCGTGGGTTAGGAGCGTTACTGTATTAAATATCTTTGGGGTGGATTTTGTGAAACTGAAACACACAACGAGACATAATCTGCGGCAAAATAATCTGGAACCAAACTGCAGAGTGTGAACGGTCCTGTGAGGACCACAAAGTGAATCTTTTATGGAAATAGGAGGCAGGCAGATAGGTCTACTACAACTAATCTACTAATCTACAATCCCCAACCACATTCCCAAATATCTGGCTGTGCTCACATACTAAATAATCTGGATTATTTCAGTTTACACTGTGTAGTAATCTGACGCTGAGGTCAGGAGCACCAAATACCTTTGGTCGTGGGTTACGTTGGGTGGATGTGAAACACACAACGAGACATAATCTGCAGCAAAAATAATCTGGAACCAAACTGCAGAGTGAATGGTCCTGTGAGGACCACAAAGTGAATCTTTTATGGAAATAGGAGGCAGGCAGATAGGCCTACTACAACTAATCTACTAATCTACAATCTTAAACTGACATTCCCAAATACCCGGCTGTGTTCACATACTAAATAATCTGGATTATTCCAGGTTTACACTGTGTAGTAATCTGATGTTGAGGTCAGGAGCAAATCCTGCATCATATACTGTATTAAATATCTTTGGTGGTGGGCTACATTTTGGTGGATCTGAAACACACAACGAGACATAATCTGCGGCAAAATAATCTGGAACCGAACTGCAGAGTGTGAACGGTCCTGTGAGGACCGCAAAGTGAATCTTTTATAGAAATAGGAGGCAGGCAGATAGGTCTACTACAAATAATCTACAGTCTCCAATCGACATTCTCAAATACCCGGCTGTGCTCAAATACTAAATAATCTGGATTATTTCAGTTTACACTGTGTAGTAATCTGAGGTCAGGATCAAATCCTGCATCATATCCTTTATCTTTGGTCGTGGGTTACGGTGGGTGGATGTAAGACACACAGCAGGTCATAATCTGCGTCAAAATAATCTGGATGGCCATCGAGTCTTGTGAGGACCGCAGAGTAAAGTTATCGTCTCTTTTGAATGGAGCAGGTGGTCGGTACCTGTGAAGCCCGTAAGTGAAGCAAGCCCCTCTGCTCCGCCGGCGCGCCCGTGGAACCCGGCGTTGTATTCCGGCCTCTAATCGTTCCCTAAAACACGGGCCGTTGTATAAACCTAGCCTTCTGCCTGCGACGGCGATCCGTCACCGCGTTCCCCCGCCGTAATGGTTCTGCTGCATAAACACCTGTGTTCCTGAGCTAAAGGTTCCTGCACCTGCTTATGGTTAATGGATGGGGTGCTGAACGGCGGGTAATGAATCTGCGCCGACATCACCGGAGGATGCATCTGGGTGCCGTTCCAAACCGTCTCAGAGGGGAATGATGGGTCGGGTCCGTCTGGTGCCATTTTGCTCCGAGGGAACGCGTGTTGGGGTGGAGGGGGGGCATCGGGGGGGTGCGGGGGGGTCGTATTTTTCGTTTCTTGCTCCGGCAGGATTGATTCAGCTTACGTTTTAATGTTGTTTATCATTAGCGCTCGCCTTTATCCGCGCTGCTTCATCTGGGAGTGTATTAGCGGTAATGGGTGTAAGCGTGAGCGCGAGGACGGATCCCGGGCTCGCCGTCGTGCTCGATGATAGCTCGCTGCAGATGGAGTGACTTAATGAGATTGTTATTGGCTATCTTTTTTCCTCTGACACTAATGCGCGTTTGCTCTGCTGGCGCGGGGTATCCTTCACCTCCTCATCGACAGCGATCTAAATGTGGAGGAGGCGCAGATCCGTCTGTAGTCGTCTCGCTTATCCGGGCCATTGTTCAGACATACGGAGGGATCTAATCACCCGGCGGCGGTGGCGGCGGCGGTTGCGCTCGGGGACTTTACCGCTCCCCGATCGATGGATAGGCGGTGGCGGCGGGTGGAGCTCGCTCAGGTGGAGTGATGGAATGCTGACCTTCTGAACTCCCTCCTCAGGTGTCCAACTGGTGCAGGATTTGCTCCTGACCTCAACATCAGATTACTACACAGTGTAAACCTGGAATAATCCGGATTATTTAGTATGTAAACAGCCGGGTATTTGAGAATGTTGGTTGGAGATTGTAGATTAGTAGATTAGTTGTAGTAGATCTGTCTGCCTGCCTCCTATCTCCATAAAAGATTTACTTTGTGGTCCTCACAGGACCGTTCACACTCTGCAGTTTGGTTCCAGATTATTTTGCCGCAGATTATGACCCACCATGTGTTTCACATCCACCCAACGTAACCCACAACCAAATATATTTGGTGCAGGAGCAAATCCTCAACATCAGGTTACTACACAGTGTAAACCTGGAATAATCCAGATTATTTAGTATGTGGACAGAGCTGGTTATTTGAGAATGTCGTTTGGAGATTGTAGATTAGTTGTAGTAGACCGTTCACACTCTGCAGTTTGGTTCCAGATTATTTTGCCGCAGATTATGACCCACCATGTGTTTCACATCCACCCAACGTAACCCACAACCAAAGATATTTGGTGCAGGATTTGCTCCTGACCTCAACATCAGATTACTAAACAGTGTAAACCTGGAATAATCCGGATTATTTAGTATGTGAACACAGCCGGGTATTTGAGAATGTTGGTTGGAGATTGTAGATTAGTAGATTAGTTGTAGTAGACCTACCTGCCTACTTCCTATCTCCATAAAAATTTCACTTTGTGGTCCTCACAGGACCGTTCACACTCTGCAGTTTGGTTCCAGATTATTTTGCCGCAGATTATGACCCATCATGTGTTTCATATCCACCCAACGTAACCCACAACCAAAGATATTTGGTGCAGGATTTGCTCCTGACCAAAACGTCAGGTTATTACACAGTGTAAACCTGGAATAATCCGGATTATTTAGTATGTGAGCACAGCCGGGTATTTGAGAATGTTGGTTGGAGATTGTAGATTAGTAGATTAGTTGTAGTAGACCTACCTGCCTACTTCCTATCTCCATAAAAAATTCACTTTGTGGTCCTCACAGGACCGTTCACACTCTGCAGTTTGGTTCCAGATTATTTTGCCGCAGATTATGACCCATCATGTGTTTCACATCCACCCAACGTAACCCACAACCAAAGATATTTGGTGCAGGATTTGCTCCTGACCTCAACGTCAGGTTATTACACAGTGTAAACCTGGAATAATCCAGATTATTTAGTATGTAAACAGACGGGTATTTGAGAATGTTGGTTGGAGATTGTAGATTAGTTGTAGTAGACCTACCTGCCTGCCTCCTATCTCCACAAAAGATTTACTTTGTGGTCCTCACAGGACCGTTCACACTCTGCAGTTTGATTACAGATTATTTTGCCGCAGATTATGACCCATCGTGTGTTTCACATCCACTCAACGTAACCCACAACCAAGGATTTGGTCCTGACCTCAACGTCAGATTACTACACAGTGTAAACCTGGAATAATCCGGATTATTTATTATGTGAACACAGCCGGGTATTTGAGAATGTCGTTTGGAGATTGTAGATTACTTGATTAGTTGTAGTAGACCGTTCACACTCTGCAGTTTGGTTCCAGATTATTTTGCCTCAGATTATGACCCATCGTGTGTTTCACATCCACCCAACGTAACCCACAACCAAAGATATTTAATACAGTATATGATGCAGGATTTGCTCCTGACCTCAACATCAGGTTACTACACAGTGTAAACCTGGAATAATCCGGATTATTTAGTATGTGAACACAGCAGGTTATTTGAGAATGTCGTTTGGAGATTGTAGATTAGTTGTAGTAGACCGTTCACACTCTGCAGTTTGGTTCCAGATTATTTTGCCACAGATTATGACCCATCGTGTGTTTCACATCCACCCAACGTAACCCACAACCAAAGATATTTGGTGCAGGATATGATGCAGGATTTGTTCCTGACCTCAACATCAGGTTACTACACAGTGTAAACCTGGAATAATCCGGATTATTTAGTATGTGAACACAGCCGGGTATTTGAGAATGTCGTTTGGAGATTGTAGATTAGTAGATTAGTTGTAGTAGACCGTTCACACTCTGCAGTTTGGTTCCAGATTATTTTGCCGCAGATTAGGACCCATCATGTGTTTCACATCCACCCAACGTAACCCACGACCAAAGATATTTGGTGCAGGATTTGCTCCTGACCTCAATGTCAGGTTATTACACAGTGTAAACCTGGAATAATCCGGATTATTTAGTATGTGAGCACAGCCGGGTATTTGAGATTAGTGTAGTAGTTGGCCTCCTATCTCCATAAAAGATTGTAGATTAGTAGATTAGTTGTGTTTCAGTAGACCTACCTGCCTACTTCCTATCTCCATAAAAAGTATTTCACTTTGTGTTGTCCTCACAGGACCGTTCACACTCTGCAGTTTGGTTCCAGATTATTTTGCCGCAGATTATGACCCATCATGTGTTTCACCTCCACCCAACGTAACCCACAACCAAAGATATTTGGTGCAGGATTTGCTCCTGACCTCAACGTCAGGTTATTACACAGTGTAAACCTGGAATAATCCTGGATTATTTAGTATGTGATTAGTTGTAACACAGCCGGGGGTATTTGACCCATCGTGTGTTTCAGTAACCCACAACCAAAGATATTTGGTGCAGGATATATAAAGGATTTGCTCCTGACCTCAACATCAGATTACTACACAGTGTAAACCTGGAATAATCCGGATTATTTAGTATGTGAGCACAGCCGGGTATTTGAGAATGTTGGTTGGAGATTGTAGATTAGTTGTAGTAGATCTATCTGCCTGCCTCCTATCTCCATAAAATATTTATTTTGTGGTCCTCACAGGACCGTTCACACTCTGCAGTTTGATTCCAGATTATTTTGCCGCAGATTATGACCCATCGTGTGTTTCACATCCACCCAACGTAACCCACAACCAAAGATATGTAATACAGTATATGATGCAGGATTTGCTTCTGACCTCAAAATCAGATTACTACACAGTGTAAACTTGGAATAATCCGGATTATTTAGTATGTGAACACAGCCGGGTATTTGAGAATGTCGTTTGGAGATTGTAGATTAGTAGATTAGTTGTAGTAGACCGTTCACACTCTGGAGTTTGGTTCCAGATTATAAACCCCTGTCCCTCCTCAGGTGTCCAACTGGTTCGGAAACAAACGCATCCGGTACAAAAAGAACATCGGGAAGTTCCAGGAGGAGGCCAACATGTACGCCGCTAGAACCGCCGTCAGCGCCACCAACGTCTCGGCCCACGGGAGTCAGGCCAATTCCCCATCCACCCCCAATTCAGCAGGTAGGCAACACACGCAGCGGCATTCAATATATTCATCCATTCAGGCGAGGGGGGGGGTCTCCATGCCCATCCAGGGGAGAACATTTCAGGTGCTGGGCAGATACATCCATTACAGAATGCCAAAATATTGCTGGGCACACACTCACTCACACAGACAGGCACATTCTATATGGAGCAATTTAGCGCATGCAATTTACCTTGAATCCATGTTTTTGGACAGTGGAAGGAACCTGGAGGAAACCGACAGAGAACGTGGAACTTAAATCCCCAGCACTGAAAAGAGAACATGCAAACCACTAAGACACCAGAAAGCACACAGTGTCAGTCTGAACATTATGGGACCAAATGAAGGAGGTTCTCCGTGTCCGTGGTTCCCTCATAAAGTTCTCAGTGAGCGTAGCTTAGCAAGGACGAGCCTTTTGAGATTACAGGAGACGTTCTGTTTTCACT
>JAFMOC010000178.1:660000-755000 GCA_019802505.1 Corydoras sp. C115 | reverse complement strand
CAGTTCCTACTATTCGGTTCCCCGTATTTAGTCCCAAGTATTCGGTTCCCCTGCATTCAGTTCACCATATTTAGTCCATACCACTGGGTTCCAAGCATTTGGTTCCCCCCGCATTCAATCCCTAACACTCAGTTCCTCACATTCAGTTTTAAGTATTTGGTTCCCCTGCATTCAGTTCCAAGTATTCGGTTCCCTGTATTTAGTCCCTAGCATTCGGTTCCCCTGCAATTCCGTTCCCCGTATTCAGTTCCCCGTATTTAGTCCCTAGTATTCGGTTCCCCGTATTTAGTCCCTAGCATTTGGTTCCCTTGCATTCAGTTCCAAGTATTCGGTTCCCCGTATTTAGTCCCTAGTGTTCGGTTCCCTCGCATACAGTCCCAAATATTTGGTTCCCCGCATTCAGTTCACCATATTTAGTCCCTACCACTGGGTTCCAATCATTTGGTTCCCCCGCATTCAATCCCTAGCATTCAGTTCCTCGCATTCAGTTTTAAGCATTCTGTCCCCCTATTCAGTTCCAAGCATTTGGTTCCCCGCATTCAGTTCCAAACGGCGTCCGGTCCCCCGCGTTGGGTCCCCCGTGTCCGGTCCCCCGCGTTCGGTCCCCCGTGTGCGGTTCCCTGCTTCACTCCGAGGTCCGTCCAGAGGCTGAGCTCGGGAACCTTTTCATGTTTGTGAGCCGGTGCTGGATGGAGCTGTGGATAATGACTCGTGTGGCGCTGTGCGGTAATTACACTTCAGCGGGGACCGCCGGCGTTCTTTTTCGGTTCTCCTCCATCTTGTTTGATTACAGACTGCCGGCTATAAATAACAGGCTTTCTGCTCTTAATACGGCGAGTGTTCTCGTCTCAGCTCAGAACCCGCCTCAGCGCCTCACACTGCGTCTCAGAACCTCCTCACTTTGCGGCTCGCCGGTTCTTGGTTCTTCGGGGCGGGGCGCTCCTTCCTCACGCAGCGTCATGCCGTGCGTGGGTGGACGTGACGGTCCCGGGTTTCAGCGTCCTCATGAAACACCGAATATCCTAAATACTGTAAATGCGCCGTCATCACGCGTTCTGTAAACGTTTCAGAGGGTCTATGACATCACAGACAGAAAAGCCTTTAGAACCAGAAAGATTCTGCTGGTTTAACCTCCAGATGGTCCTCACCTTCATATCTCTATTTGTTTATCCGGATAAGGGTCTCAAGGAGATGTTAGAGCCTATCCCAGCACTTAAAAGACACAGGGAAACCTCATAGGCAGGTGTATCATTCAGTCCCTAGCATTCGGTCCCAAGCATTCAATTCCCTTGCATTGGGTTCCAAGCATTCGGTTCCCTTGCATTGGGTTCCAAGCATTGGGTTCCCTTGCATTGGGTTCCAAGCATTCAATTCCCTTGCATTGGGTTCCAAGCATTGGGTTCCCTTGCATTGGGTTCCAAGCATTGGGTTCCCTTGCATTGGGTTCCAAGCATTCGGTTCCCCCCATTCAGTTTCTTTGCATTGGGTTCCAAGCATTCGGTTCCCTTGCATTGGGTTCCAAGCATTCGGTTCCCCCCATTCAGTTTCTTTGCATTGGGTTCCAAGCATTCGGTTCCCTTGCATTGGGTTCCAAGCATTCGGTTCCCCCCATTCAGTTCCCTTGCATTGGGTTCCAAGCATTCAGTTCCCTTGCATTGGGTTCCAAGCATTCGGTTCCCCCCGTTTAGCTCCCCCACATTCGGTTCCGAGCATTCCGTTCCCCAGCATTCAGTTCCCCCATATTCAGTCCCTTGCATTCGGTCCCAAGCATTCGATTCCTTTGCATTCGGTTCCCTTGCATTCGGTTCCCCTGCATATAGTCCATTGCATTCGGATCCCCTGCATTCGGTTCCCTTGCATTCGGTTTTCCTGCATATAGTCCATTGCATTCGGATCCCCTGCATTCGGTTCCCTTGCATTCGGTTCCCCTTGCATTCGGTTCCCCTGCATATAGTCCATTGCATTTGGTCTCTTTGCATTCGGTTCCAAGCATTTGGTTCCCCACATTCAGTCCATTGCATTCAGTTCCCCTGCATTCGGTTCCACACATTGGGTCCCCTGCATTCAGTCCCAAATATTTGGTCCTCTGCATTCGGGGGACGCACAGACAGAGCAGAACACAGAACCCCAAGGTCCATCCTGAGCCCGAGCGTTGAGGAAACTTAATTGTAGAACTGTTCCACACAAGATTTTATGATTTATTTTGTCTGAACCGTGGGCCTAGTGTTTAACCTGGCTTGGGGGGGGGGGGTGTTCGGGGCTGACTGTGTGCTGTGGGGGGGGGGGGGGGTGTTGTGTGGATGTACGGTGAGGTTCATGATCGGGGGGGGGGGGGGGGGGGGGGGGGGGGCGGGGGGGGGGGGGGGGGTTCAGGGCTGACCGTGTGCTGTGGGGGGGGGTGTTGTGTGGATATACGGTGAGGTTGATGATGTCATTGTGCGTTCTTTTGGTTCTAGGCTAACGGTGGATGGCAGGATGCCACAACCCCCTCCTCAGTGACCTCGCCCACAGAAGGACCCGGCAGTGTTCACTCCGACACCTCCAACTGATTCCTCCATCACCCCCCCCCCCCCCCCCGTGCTCCCCCCCCTTTACTGCACAGAACCCGGACCGTTTTCTTCCCGTTCCTTTTTCTCTACAGTGCTTTTTCAATAGTCCACACACACACACACACACACACACACACACACACACACACACACACACACACACGTGTATCTACGTTCTCATGCTAATTCAGACGCAGCCCTGATCTCGGATTCGCCATGTACGATCTCACTACCTCTATACGAAGTCCAACGGAGAACAGACGTCTGAACCGCTTTCTGAACTCGGACCCCGACCCGCCTCTCCACCCTCCACGTCCTCCATCCACGGACGTTCTACTGCGAGTTCATAGTGCCAAAGTATTTTTCTACATGCCGCCGCGTCTCCACCTGCTCCACAGCTTTTCTATCTGAATTGGGCTCCATAGCGCGTGATCCTTTGTGAACTACGTTGGTTTTTTTGCGAGGGGGGAGGGGCTTATGGGTCCATCAGTGCTAATGCAGAGCGGCCTCATTAGAACATCGGTCTGTTCTGCTGAAGGAGCCAACAACCCGCTGCAGGTGTGAAAGAAGCAACGCAACTGCGGGAGACCCTCGGAACCCTGAGGTTTTCCAGACTGTAAGATGCAGGTTCTGTAACAAACCCAAGTTCTGTCAGGGTTCCTGGTTTTGCGACTAAATCACATTTTAATACAGCAATAAACCACTAGAGGGCGACATTATTGTGAATAAATCACGGGAATGAGGTTGTTAGGCAGGCCGCGTAGCCGAGTACAGTTCCAGCTCTTTCCTGTGATTTCTTAATGCACAACCAAAAGTTCCGTATTGCGTTAATAAAACAATACGCACATGCTATAATAAAAAACAAGGTTCCGTTCATAAATACGTTTATTAAAAGCAAAATCATTAGTAATCTGGTCTTCCACGGCGTAATGTGGCCCGGTTTTTAAAGTGAACGCTGATTGCTGAGTAACAGGATTCCATTCTCTCCAACAATCAAATGCTGCCGTCTAGTGGCCAAATTACAGAATGCAATTTATTAAAAAACAGGAAAATATTGTAGTGTATATCACACATATACAATTGTGAACCGCTGTTACTATCAATAATATATGATATATGTTCTCTCCAACAATCAAATGCTGCCATCTAGTGGCCAAATTACAGAAGACAGTGTATAAATAACAGGAAAATAATGTATTGTATACAGTTACACCTCTTTCCTGTGATTTATACACAACCTCGAGTGTCTAATTGCGTTAATAAAACATTACACACACACTATAATAAAAAACAAGTTTTTTTTTATAACATCTCTTTTTATTGAACACTTTTCAACAACATACATCCATCTTGGGCTTATGTACAAAATTAGTGCAGACAGAAACTATATGTAAGAAAAGGAAAAAAATGGAGGAATGGTAATAATAATAATAATAGTAACAAAAACTGTTAAATGATACCCCCCCCCCCCCCATCTCTAAACTCAAAAGACATCAACCACTAAGACACAGACAATAAATAAATCAATTTCAAAAAAATACAAAATACTAAAGGGAATTGCTAAATAAAAATAAAATAAATAATGAATGAATAAAAATTAAAAATGCAATAAAAATTAAATAAATACATAAAAACAATAAGAAAGCCCTTAATCAATAAATGATAAAAGTATTAGTAGTAAAAAAAAAGGTGTGATTGATAAATGTATTTATTCAAAGCAAAATTGTTAATAAACTGGTCTTCTGCGGCGTAATGTAGTCCGGGTTTGCAAGTGAACGCTGATTGCTGAGTAACAGGATTCCGTTCTCTCCAACAATCAAATGCTGCCATCTAGTGGCCAAATTACAGAATGCAATTTATTAAAAAAAAACAGGAAAATATTGTATTGTATTGTATATCACACATTGATACAAATGTGAAGCGCTGTTACTATCAATAATATATATGATATGATATGTTACTATCAATAATGTCACAGCTGGACAAAACGGCTCAGCCAATCAGATTTAAGGACTAACCGTTTTATAATAAAGCAATGAGGCTTGTGTAAAAAGGTTATGAATTATTGTGAATAAATCACGGGAACGAGGTGTTATTAGGCACGAGGTGTAGCTGAGTACGGTTACATCTCTTTCCTGTAATTTATACACAATAATACACAACCTCAAGTGTCTTATTGTGTTAATAAAACGGTTACAGACACACTATAATAAATAACGAGGTTTGATTCATAAATACGTTTATAAAAGCAACGTTAACAAAACGTTAATAATCTGGTCTTCCGCTGCGTAATCTAGTCCAGTTTTGAAAGTGCACACTGAACGCTGAGTAACAGGATTCCGGTTCCTCTAACAATTAGAACAACTGCCATCTATTGGCCAAATTACAGAAGACACGAATGTTAAGCGTCAGTGATGTGTGTTTTTGTCACTGATGTCACGGCCGCGTGAGACAAAAGGCTCAGCAAATCGGATTTAAGGAGTGAAACTAGCCGTTTTGTAATTAGTCATTCATTCATTATCTCCCGCTTTATCCTCTATTAGGGTCGCGGTGGGTTCCCCATACCCATCCAGGGGAGAACGTCTCGGGCGCTGGGCAGATAGACCCAGGACAGGGCGCCAATCCATCGCTGGTACACACTCACTCACACAGACACACTCTATATGGGGCAATTTGGAGAACTCAATTGACTTGATCCATGTTTTTGGACTGTGGGAGGAAACCGGAGAACCCGGAGGAAACCCACGCAGACACGGGGAGAACATGGAAACTCCACCCAGATGGGGATTCGAACCGGGAATCCCTAGCGCTGAGAGACACAACCTTCCCGTCCCGTCGCAGAACGCTAAATGTCTAAACTCCTGCACATAGAATGTTAACATAAGTCCCAAGTTTGATCCCAGTTCTGTCATTACAGACAGAGAACCATCCTCTCTTTCAGTATAAGGCACAGTGGTTAGCACATCCGCCTCTCAGCGCTGGGGATCCAGGTTCGAAGGTTGGCGCCCTGTTCTGGGTGACCCGTTCTCCCCTGGATGGGCACGTGGAACCCCCCATGACTCTAGTAGAGGATTAAGCAGAAAATAATAATAATAATTAATTCCCAGGCTTAGTGCTTAGCATGTTCTCTCTCTTCTAGTTCGAATCCCAATCTGGGTGGAGTTTCCATGTTCTCCCCGTGTCTGCGTGGGTTTCCTCCGGGTTCTCCGGTTTCCTCCCACAGCCCAAAAACATGGATCAAGGTGAATTGAATTCTCCAAATTGCCCCATATAGAGTGTGTTTGATTGTGTGGGTGTGTGTCCATTGATAGGGTGGCGTCCTGTCCTGGGTGTATCTGCCCAGCGCCCGAAACGTTCTCCCCTGGATGGACATGGGAACCCCCCCGCGACCCTAATAGAGAATAAAGCGGAAGATAATGGATGAATTAATTCCCAATACGGTGATCTTAGGTTCTAAAGTGCAGTAGAACCGAGGTCTCAACATCTGGTATCCTAGAACTAAAAAAGTACTAATATGGACCATGAAGAACCGTGTGTGCCGGTTCTAAAGCATCATACAGTCTGGAAAACCAACCCAACGCAACTCTACAACCCGACTGGACTCGTGGGGTTTTAGAACCGTCTCTTCGCCCGCGCTGACCCAACATGTGGACGGCGGGGGGAACCTTGTTGTTTGGGTTTGTTTCCTTCCAGCCGCTCATCCTTACCAAAAACACAGATGTCCGCCCGCGTTTGGGGCGGCTCGTACACCCCTCCGAACCGAGAACCCAAAACCAAGCCCCGTTTGAGTCGCGCTGGTCAGAAGAACACGGCACAAGATGCAGTAAACCCCATTTTTTGGAAGTTTCCATGTTGTGAATAAGCCTCGGCGTCCCCGACCCTGACCCCGGCCCCCGGCCCCCGGCCACCGGCCCCCTCCAGCTTCAGCTCCGGATGCTTTGTGTTAGTCTTTGTTTCTTCTCTGAGTTCCTCTTTGTTTGATGCTAATGCCGTAGCGTTCTGTGAATAAGCCCCTGAATGCGCTCTGTACGTAGTTGTGCACGTTTTCTTTGGTTCTTTTGCTTCGGACTCTAAGTGACGCGACCTGTACTTCTGTTCCGGCGGGATCTCCGGTCCGGCTCCCGGTCTGCTGCCTCCATCTTTATTCGGCGACGCAATCGCTTCCGACGCGGCGCTCGGGGGACGTCCACCGACTTCATCTCCACAAACAATCCCGTGTTTTGTGCGTCACACTGAGATTTATTATTGTCACGTTACATGTAGTGAATAAAGAACGTCTCCTGTTAAACGCAACCGCCTCGTCTTTGCGAGAACTTCATGAGGGAACCACTGACACTCAGAAGTTCCTTTATTTGTTCCCATAATGTTCAGAGTGACACTGTGTGCTTTATGGATTAGTCATTAGCATGTTCTCCTCTCAGCGCTCGGGATCCGGGTTCGAATCCCAATCTGGGTGGAGTTTCCATGTTCTCCCCGTGTCCGTGTGGGTTTCCTCTGTGTTCTCCGGTTTCCTCCCACAGCCCAAAAACATGGTTGAAGGTCAACTGAATTCTCCAAATTGCCCCATATAGAGTGTGTCTGTGTGAGTGAGTGTGTGCCCGGCGATAGATTGGCGTCCTGTCCTGGGTCTATCTGCCCAGCGCCCGAAAAGTTCTCCCCTGGATGGACATGGGGAACCCCACCGCGACCCTAATAGAGGATAAAGTGGAAGATAATGGATGGATGGATGAGTCCAAAAAAAATTGGTTCAAGGTAAATTGAAAGCTCTAAATTGCCCCATGTAGAATGTGTCTGTGTGTGTGTGTGTGTGTGTGTGTGTGTGTGTGTGTGTGTGTGATAGATTGGCGTCCTGTCCTGGGTCTATCTGCCCAGCGCCCGAAACGTTCTCCCCTGGATGGGCATGGGGAACCCCACCGCGACCCTAATAGAGGATAAAGCGGGAGATAATGGATAGATGGATGAGTCCAAAAAAAATTGGTTCAAGGTAAATTGAAAGCTCTAAATTGCCCCATATAGAGTTCGTCTGTGTGTGTGTGTGTGTGTGTGTGTGTGTGTGTGATAGATTGGCGCCCTGTCCTGGGTGTATTTGCCCAGCGTCTGAAACGTTCTCCCCTGGATGGGCATGGGGAACCCCACGAAAGATAAAACCAAAGATAATGAATGATTGTATCCAAAAAAATGGATTCAAGGTAAATTAGCTGCTTTAAATTGCCCCTGTATAGTGTGTTGTTCTGTGTCTGTGTAAGTAAGTGTGTGAGATAGAGTGGTGCTCTGTCCTGGGTGTATCTGCCCAGCGCCCGAAACGTTCTCCACTGGATGGGCATGAGGAACCCCCCCATGACCCTAGTAGAGGATAAAGCGGGAGATAATGGATGGATGAATGGATAAAGAATCGTATACGACAATAAGTCGTATTCGGGGTGGAATTCAAGGTCCCTTGTGAGACTGCACACACACACACACACACACACTCTATATGGGGCAATTTAGAGCATTCAATTTACCTTAAGCGGGCGGCACGGTGGCTTAGTGGTTAGCACGTTCGCCTTTCAGCGCTAGGGATTCCTGGTTCGAATTCCAATCTGTGTGGAGTTTCCATGTTCTCCCCGTGTCCGCGTGGGTTTCCTCCGGGTTCTCCGGTTCCCCCCACAGTCCAAAAACATGGATCAAGGTGAATTGAATGCTCCAAATTGCCCCATATAGAGTGTGTTTGTGTGTTTCTGTGTGAGGGAGTGAGTGCCCAGCATGGATTACCACCCCCCCCCCTTGACCCACCCTCAAAAACAAGACCCTCTCTTCACCCCATGTTTACGTTTGTTGCAGAAAGGTTTCCATTGTTTGGGAGAACACAACACTCTCAGACCTCTCGTAATGAGACGCTACCCCCCCCCTCCTGAGGCGAATGGGTCGAATAATAAAAGTAAAAGTAGTAACAAGTGGGTGAAATTAGCGGCAGTGTTCGGCACTAAAGTGTGTGACACTGCAGAGTGTGAAGAAAAGGGTTAGATCAGAGAGAATAATTACTCCGAGCTTCTAAAACGAGGTCATGGTCATTTCATACTGCGAGACACGAGTTCACACCTTCGCTGCTCTGCCGGATTTTAATTGCATTATCTTGGTGGCGCTCTGGCGCAGGCGGTGTTTTCGCACCACAGCCCTGGTTCTGTGAGTGTTGAGAGTTTTGGGCTCTAAGGACCCGTGAAAAGCTCCAGGGCGGGAAGTCAGAATGATTTCCTCACTTTAAGACGTAACGTGGAGACGTGGGTTTAATGCAATCAGCAAACGTTTCCCTCACATAACATACGTTCATTCATCCATCCATTATCTTCCGCTTTATCCTCTATTAGGGTCGCGGTGGGGTTCCCCATGCCCATCCAGGGGAGAACGTCTCGGGTGCTGGGCAGATACACCCAGGACTGGGCGCCAATCCATCACTGGGCACACACTCACTCACACAGACACACTCTATATGGGGAAATTTTGAGAATTCAATTGACTTGAGGCGGCATGGTGGCTTAGTGGTTAGCATGTTCTCCTCTCAGCGCTAAGGATTCCCGGTTCGAATCCCCATCTGGGTGGAGTTTCCATGTTCTCCCCGTGTCTGCGTGGGTTTCCTCCGGGTTCTCCAGTTTCCTCCCACAGTCCAAAAACATGGATCAAGTTAATTGAGTTCTCCAAATTGCCCCATATAGAGTGTGTTTGAGTGAGTGAGTGTTTCCAGTGATGGATTGGCGCCCTGTCCTGGGTGTATCTGCCCAGCGCCCGAGACGTTCTCCCCTGGATGGGCATGGGGAACCCCACCACGACCCTAATAGAGGATAAAGCGGGAGATAATGAATGAATGAATGACTGTGGGAGGAAACCGGAGAACCCGGAGGAAACCCACGCAGACACGGGGAGAACATGGAAACTCCACCCAGATGGGGATTCGAACCGGGAATCCCTAGCGCCGAGAGGCGAACGTGCTAACCACTAAGCCACCGTGCCACCTTTCATTCATTATCTTCCCTTTAATTCTCACTCACATATACTCTGTGGGGCAATTTGGAGCATTCAGTTTACCGTGACCCATGTTTTTGGACTGTGGGAGGACACTGGAGAACCTGGAGGACACTCCCACGGACACGTGGAGAACATGGAAACTCCACCCAGATTGGGATTCAAACCTGGATCCCCATCGCTGAGAGGAGAACATGCTAATTACTATGCTACCGTTCTGCCTGCTAGTTCTTTTCATCCATCCATCCATTATCTTCTGCTTTATCCTCTATTAGGGTCGCGGTTGGGTTCCCCATGCCCATCCAGGGGAGAACGTTTCAGGCGCTGGGCAGATACACCCAGGACAGGACGCCAATCTATCGCTCACTCACACACACACACACACTCTATATGGGGCAATTAAGAGCATTCAATTGACCTTGAAACCATCTTTTGTGGACGGTCAGAGGAAACCGGAGAACCCGGAGGAAACTCAATCCAAATCAAGATTCGAACCTGATTCCCCAGTGCTGAGAGGCGAACGTGCTGATCAAGCGGACGTGTGTGTCTGTGTGTTCCATGTTCTCCCTGTCTCCATATGGGTTTCCTCTGCCCAGCACACGAAACGTTCTCCCCTGGATGGGCATGGGGAACCCCCCCTCGACCCTAGAAGAGGATGAAGAATGAACGAATAAAGGAAAAAACTAGTAGGCAGCACAGTGTTTTAGTGGTTGGCATGTTCTTCTCTCAGCGCTGGGGATTCAGGGTCAAATCCCGATCTGGGTGAAGTTTCCATGTTCTCCCCGTGTCAGCATGGGTTTCATCCGGGTTCTCCGGTTTCCTTCCACAGTCCAAAAACATGGATTCAAGGTCAATTGAATTCCCCATATTGCCCCCCTATAGAGTGTGTTTGTGTGAACGAGTATGTGATAGATTGGCATCCTGTCCTGGGTCTGTTTGACCTGCGCCCAAAACGTTCTCCCCTGGATGGCATGGAGAACCACCACCCCCCTCGACTCCAAAGCAGAGGATAATGAATGAATGAATTGATAATATGATTTTATTTATTGCTGCTGAATCGCTGTTGTGATGTCATAATTAATATCAGCAATTCAGAACTCAAACATATGGACCTGCTGCAGATTGAAGTCGCCGGTGGAACTCGATGTCATCATAACCCCGTGGGTCTGGGGTGAGACGTGATGGTGAGACGTGATGGTGAGACGTTCTCGTCCCCTTGGTTATTAAACGTCTGATTCGTGAGCGTGCGGAGAGGAAGGGCCCGCTGCCCGATCCGTTTTCAGAAAAGTGCCGAGGCTGAAAAATGGGACTGCACACGGGGACTTTAAATGGTGGCCATCAATAAACACGGAACGCTCTGCTTTGCATTCATCTCGCTCACTTAATTTGTTTTGCACGCCGCGTGCCGCTCCCCCGACGGCTGACCTTTCAGAGAGAGAGACTCCTGAACCAGCAGATAGAAGCCGCTGCACTTTCCGCTGAGAGGTCATTTATTTATGAGACTGCGAGTCGCTGAAAGACTGAGCGCAAGAACAAGACGTAGAGAGAAGATGAAATGTCAGACCGGTTCAAACCGCACAGCTTTTCCAGCCTATCCCTGCACATGTGGCAGCAGACAGACTATATATCCATCCATCCATTATCTTCCGCTTTCTTTCAGTCATCCAGCCATTATCTTCTGCTTTATCCTATATTAGGGTCACGGGGGGTTCCCCATGTCCATCCAGGAACCATTTTGCAGTGGTAAACTTCACGGTGAGGTGGAACCACCAGGTGACAATCATCACTAGAGTGAAGTGAACGAGTCGAACTGTATTAGATAGAATGGAAGGAATGGATTGATGGATGGAATGAATGGATGGATGGATGGAATGATGAATGGATGGATAAATGGATGGATGGATGGATGGATGGATGGATGGATGGATGGAAGGAATGGATGGATGGATGGATGGATGGATGGATGGAAGGAATGGATGCATGGATGCATGGATGGATGGATGGATGGATGGATGGATGGATGGATGGATGGATGGATGGATGGATGGATAGATGGATGGATGGATGGATGGATGGATGGATGGATGGATGGATGGATGGATGGATGATGATGGATGGATGGATGGATGGATGGATGGATGGATGGATGGATGGATGGATGGATGGATGGATGGATGGATGGATGGATGATGGATGGATGGATGGATGGAAGGAATGGATGGATGGATGGATGGATGATGGATGGATGGATTGATGGATTGATGGATGGAATGATGAATGGATGGATGGATGGATAGATTGATGGATGGATGGATGGATGGATGGATGGATAGATTGATGGATGGGATGGATGGATGGATGGATGGAAGGAAGGAATGGGTGGATGGATGGATGTATTGATAGATGGGTGGATGGAAGGATGGATGGATGTATGGATGGATGGATGGAAGGAATGGATGGATGGATGGATGGAAGGAATGGATGGATGGACAGACGGATGGACGGATGGACGGATGGATGGATGGAAGGAATATTTTATTTATCCCGAAGGAAATGAAGCAGCCAGTAGCAGAACCAATACAATAAAATAAACAGTATTATAATAAAGGGAATGAATGTAACAAAAGAAATAATAATAAAAATTACATTTACAGTTCTAAAGTGTCAAAAGTGTAATATTAAAACAAAAAATATTTTATATTATGGAAATATAGATTGAGGGTAGGAGGCGGCAGATCCAGAGTTTGTCCTGTAGTCCAGAGTCAGTGTCCTGTACTGAATGTGAGCTGCTACAGGGAGCCAATAGAGAGAGAGGAGTAGTGGAGTGACATAAGTTCACTTGGGCTGGTTAAACAGAAATCGGTTTGCAGAGTTTTTAATTATTAATCAGTTGTAGAGGCCTGATTATGTAAGCTGGGAGACCAGCATGCAATGCATTACACTAGACAAGCCGGGATAGGATGAGATGGATTTATAATCAATGAAAGTTCAACTTTTTGAATAGAATTATAGAATTATGGCAATGAATAAACTTTTCCATGATATTCCAGTTTTTTGGAGAGGGTCTGTGTACAGCATCCCTGGAGCAATGAGGGTTAAGGGTCTTGCTCAAGGACCCCCATTGGTAACTGCAGACCTGGGATTTGAACCCACAACCTTCAGATTGATAGCCTGACACCCTAACCACTGAGCCAGTGTGAAAAATCAAAAGAAAAGAAAAAGAACGTATACGATCGTCAACAGGATATATTTAAAGCCACGGAACCATAACCGGGCTGAATCCCGGTTTGAATCCCCATCTGGGTGGAGTTTCCATGTTCTCCCCGTGTCTGCGTGGGCTTCCTCCGGGTTCTCCGGTTTCCTCCCACAGTCCAAAATCATGGATCAAGTCAATTGAGTTCTCCAGATTGCCCCATATATAGTGTGTCTGTGTGAGTGAGTGTGTGCCCAGTGATAGATTGGCACCCTGTCCTGGGTGTACCTGCCCAGCGCCCGAAACATTCTCCCCTGGATGGGCATGGGGAACCCCCCCCCCCCCGCAACCCTGATAGAGGATAAAGTGATTGATAAGGATGGATGGGTTCTCCGGTTTCCTCCCACAGTCCAAAAAACATGGATCAAGGTCAATATCCAAATTGCCCCATATAGAGTGTGTTTGTGTGAGTGAGTGTGTGTGCCCAGTGATAGATTGGCACCCTGTCCTGGGTGTACCTACCCAGCGCCCGAAACGTTCTCCCCTGGATGGGCATGGGAACCCCCCTGCAACCCTGGTAGATGATAAAGCGGTAGATAATGGAAGGATGGATGTTCTGCACTTTTACAACACTGGTTATTATTAATTTAATTTGATAATAATATTGTTAAAATCCCAATCTGGGTGGAGTTTCCATGTTCTCCCCGTGTCCGCGTGGGTTTCCTCCGGGTTCACCAGTTTCCTCCCACAGTCCAAAAACATGGATCAAGGTCAATTGAGTTCTCCAAATTGCCCCATATAGAGTGTGTTTGTGTGAGCGAGTGTGTGCCCAGCGATAGATTGGCGCCCTGTCCTGGTGATAGATTGGCATTCTCCCCTGGATGGGCATGGGGAACCGCACCGCGACCCTAATAGAGGATAACGTGAAAGATAATGGATGGATGGATGGAACCATAACCGTTTCCCTTTTCCGATTTGTTCTAATGGTGGAGAAGCTTCTCGCACACACGGCCCCCGATCGGGTCTCTTTGATCAGAGCGACAGTCCTCATTACCCCATGGGCTTCCAACGACTTTCCCATTCACATTTCACTCAGCTCCCAGGGTCTGGAGGCAATGTTCTCCATGAGCGCTCGCCACACGTCGGCTCCTCCACTGCACAAAGAGGCTCGAGGCGAATCGCGAGAGCCACGCCGGAACACCCACGACGCTTGATTTACATTCCATAAGTATTGGCACCGTTTCCTTCGTTTAAAACAGTGTGGTGGGTTTGAACCACATGAAACGCACACTGACACTCGAGAAACGGCGGGGAGAATCGGGCCCGAGCGCATCGCTCGCACGGAAAAGCCGGCCCGCGAGAGAGATCAGAGGAATTTCTTATGGGTTTTGTGGGTGGCAGAGGAAAGCTGACAAGCTAGAAGTCGCGCTGTTAGAGATAGAGATCCTTAACCAATCCGTTTAGGACTTAAATCCAGCACACGCCTCGGAGTTCTCTCTACGAGAACTTTCCTGAATTTTAAACAGCCTTAAGACTGTAAATCAGGGACACAAACCCTCGGTTCTCATTTAACCCTTTCTCTCTCGCACTGTGAGGGTTTGGGATCTGAAACCAGATTGAAAATTAATAATAACCAGCGTTTTAAAAGTGCTGAACATCCATCCATCCATTATCTTCCACTTTATCCTCTATTAGGTCGCGGTGGGGTTCCCCATGGGGAAGAACGTCTCGGGCGCTGGGCAGATAGACCCAGGACAGGGTGCCAATCCATCGGTGGGCACACACTCCCTCACACAGACACACTCTATATGGGGATATTTGGAGAATTAAATTGACTTGATCCATGTTTTTGGACTGTGGGAGGAAACCGGAGAAACCGGAGGAAACCCACACGGACACGGGGAGAACATGGAAACTCCACCCAGAAGGGGATTCGAACCGGGAATCCCTAGCGCTGAGAGACGAACGTGCTAACCACTAAGCCACCGTGCCGCCCAAATGGACTATATATGGGGCAATTTGGATATTGACCTTGAAATATGTTTTTTGGACTGTGGGAGGAAACCGGAGAACCCATCCATCCATTATCTTCCGCTTTATCCTCTACTAGGGTCGGGGGGGCGGGGGGGGAGGTTTCCCATGCCCATCCAGGGGAGAATGTTTCAAGCGCTGAGCAGATACACCCAGGACAGGGCGAAAATCTCTTGCGCAATTTGGATATTGCCCTTGTTCCATGGTTTTGGACTGTCGGAGCAAACAGGACAACCCGGAGGAAATCCATGGGGACACAGGGAGAACATGGAAAATCCACCCAGATGGGGATTTGAACCGGGAATCCCTATTGCTGAGAGGAGAACATGCTAACCATCAAGCCACCATGTTTTTGTAGAATTATGGCAATTAATCAACTTTTCCATGATTTTCCAATTTTTTGGAAAGGGTCTGAATACAGGGCGGCACGGTGGCTTAGTCCGCCTCCAAAAACATGGATCAAGGTCAATTGAATTGTACAAATTGCCCCATATAGAGTGTGTCTGTGTGAGTGAGTGTGTGTCCAGTGATATATTGGCACCCTGTCCTGGGTCTATCTGCCCAGCGCCCGAAACGTTCTCCCCTGGATGGGCATGGGGAACCCCCTGCGACCCTAATAGAGGACAAAGCAGAAGATAATGGAATGAAATGGTCTGAATACAGCCCCCTAGAGCAATGAGGGTTGAGGGTCTTGTTAAAGGATTGACATTTAACCCTTCCTCTGTCTCACTGTTATGGTTTGGGATCTGAAACGAGATTTAAAATAAATAGTTTTAAAAGTTATTTAAATTGTCAGCACTTTACTTCACCCTCCTGTCTGGACGTTGTTCTTGTTGCTTGTTTGACTCTATTACCTTGTTCCGTTGTTCGTTGTTCTCTTCTGTGGTGGATTATCCGGTTTTGACCGGTTTGCGTTGCGTTTTATTCAGTCACCTGATCAGTTTCCATCCTCAGCGAGAGAGCCTCGACTTCGGTACCCGGAAGCTTTAAACGGCTGGAAGCATTAATTCGTGACTGGATTCAGGTCTGTTCATTAACAGAAGTGCAGCAGGATGTTGATGGTTAAAAGGAGAAGTTGATTTTTCGTCTCCTCCATCACGTTCTGTGGTGAATGAATATGTTTAGAACCTGAAACATTACCCTCTGTCTGCATGTTTCACCTGAACATCACGGAATCCTCGGAATCATGAGTTCAGGTTCAAGTCGTTTATTTATAGAGCGCTTTTTACAAAAGTACATCGTCGCCAAGCAGCTTTACAGTGTAACAAGTCTGAACCCTCAAAGAGCAAGCCAAGATGACAGGGGCAAAAAAAACTCCCTGTTATGCTGATATTTATTTTTAGAAAGAAACCTTGTGAGGACCAAGGCGTCTCTTTTTTTATGAGGTGGTTTAGGAGGCCAAACGAAAATATTGTTTAATGCAAACTAAATGTATAAATGTTAGATGTCTGTAAACAGAATTCATTCATTATCTCCCGCTTTATACTCTATTAGGGTCGCGGTGGGGTTCCCCATGCCCATCCGGGGAGAACGTCTCGGGCGCTGGGCAGATACACCCAGGACAGGGCGCCAATCCATCGCTGGGCACACACTCACTCACACAGACACACTCTATATGGGGCGATTTTTTGAGAATTCGATTGACTTGATCCATGTTTTTGGACTGTGGGAGGAAACCGGAGAACCCGGAGAAAACCCACACGGACATGGGGAGAACATGGAAACTCCACCCAGATGGGGATTCGAACCGGGAATCCTTAGTGCTGAGAGGAGAACATGCTAACCACTAAGCCACCGTGCCTGAATTAGTATCAATAATATTGAAATGAGGCGACACGGTGGTGTAGTGGTTAGCATGTTCTCCTCTCAGCGCTGGGGATCCAGGTTTAAATCCCGATCTGTGTGGAGTTTATTCTCCCCGTATCTGCATGGGTTTCCTCTGATTCTCCGGTTACCTCCCTTAGTCCAATAATGTAGATTTAAGGTAAATTCCATCCATCCATTATCTTCAGCTTTAGGGTCACGTGGGGGGGGGGCCCATCCAGGGGAGAACATTTTAGGCACTTGGCATATACATCCAGGAAAGGGCGCCAATCTATTGCAGGGCACACACTCGCTCACACAAACACACTCTATATGGGGCAATTTGGAGAATTCAATTGACCTCGATCCATGTTTTTGGACTGTGGGAGGAAACCGGAGAACCCAGAGGAAACCCACGCAGACGCGGGGAGAACATGGAAACTCCACCCAAGGAATCGGGAATCCCTAGCACTGAGAGGAGAACGTGATAACCACTAAGCCACCGTGCCGCCCACTTAAGGTAAATTGAATGCTCTAAATTGCCCCATGTGGAGTGTGCTTGTGTGTGTGTGTGTGTTTGTGTGTGATTGAGTGAGTGTGCCCAGCGATAGATTGGCACCCTATCCTGGGAGTATCTGCCCAACGCCCCAAACTTTCTACTCTGGATGGAATTGAACACCCCCCCCTTTTTTGTATCCAAAGACATGTCAGTAGGTGAAATGAACTGTGGCAGCCATTAGGGGTGTTAGTGGTGTTGGGTGTCAGTGCGGTGCAGTCATGGTGTCTTAACCCAGACCGGGCCGAGGGTGGTGTCTGTCAAGTTTTATATTTGACATAAAACTGTCAAAGATGTTGGATATGCGGCTCCTCTCTCCAAAAGATAAAGAATTTGACTATTTTTAAATTATTTTTTTTTTACAAATTTAACATAATCAGAATTATGATAGGGTTCATTCAGTGGTTAAGGTGTTGGGTTGTCAATCTGAAGGTTGTGGGTTCAAATCCCAGGTCTACAGACGTTACCAATGTGGGTCCTTGAGAACACCCTTAACCCTCATTGCTCTAGGGTGCTGTATCATCCCTGTGCTCTGACCCCAACCAGGTTGGAATACTTGTAAGTCGCTTTGGAAAAAAGCTCTGCCTAAATGACCAAATCTAATGTAAATGAGTTAGGAGACATAATGCTAATAATGCTTAATGTAAGTTGATATGATTAATAAAGAGATTGTGTGATTTTCTAAAGGATTTCCAGCTTACTTTTGTATCCAAAAGCATGTCAGTAATTCATTCATTTATTTATTATCTTCCGCTTTATCCTCTATTAGGGTCGCGGTGGGGTTCCCCATGCCCATCCAGAGGAGAACGTTTCGGGCGCTGGGCAGACACACCCAGGACAGGGTGCCAATCCATCACTGGGCGCATGTCAGTAAGTCAAATAAAATATGGCAGCCATTCGGGGTGTTAGGGGTGTTAGGTGTGCCAGGTGTCAGTGCGGTGCAGTCATGGTGTCTTAACCCAGACCGGGCCGAGGGTGTCAGTGAAGTTTTATATTTGACATAAAACTGTCAAACATGTTGAATATGTGGCTCCTCTCACCGTTGTGACTCAAATTTGACTATTTTAATTATATATATATATATATATATTTTTTTTTTTTTTTTTTTTTTTTTTTTTTTTTTTTCAAAAACCAGAATCAGAATAATGATAGGGTTCATTCAGTGGTTAGGGTGTTGGGTTGTCAATCTGAAGGTTGTGGGTTCAAATCGCAGGTCTACAGACGTTACCAATGTGGGTCCTTGAGAACACCCTTAACCCTCATTGCTCCAGGGTGCTGTATCATCTCTGTGCTCTGACCCCAACCAGGTTGGAATACTTGTAAGTCGCTTTGGAAAAAAGCTCTGCCTAAATGACCAAATCTAATGTAAATGAGTTAGGAGACATAATGCTAATAATGTTTAATGTAAGCTAATGCTAATGCTACTGTTTTTTTAATGATTAATAAGGAGATTGTGTGATTTTCTTAAGGATTTCCAGCTAACATTTGTATCCAAAGGTATGTCAGTAAGTCAAATAAAATATGGCAGCCATTCGGGGTGTTAGGGGTGTTAGGGGTGTTGGGTGTCAGTGCGGTGCAGTCATGGTGTCTTAACCCAGACCGGGCCGAGGGTGGTGTCAGTTAAGTTTTATTTCATATAAAACTGTCAAACATGTTGGATATGCGGCTCTTCTCACCGTTGTGACTCAAATTTGACTATTTTAGCAGTATTTTTTTTTACAAATAAACCAGAATCAGAATCATGAGAGGGTTCACTCAGAGGTTAGGGTGTTGGGTTGTCAATCTGAGGGTTGTGGGTTCAAATCCCAGGTCTACATTGTGGGTCCTTGAGCAAGACCCTTTACCCTTATTGCTTCAGTGTGCTGTAACAACACTGTGCTCTGACCCCAACCAAGTTGGAATACTTGTAAGTCGCTTTGGATAAAATGTAAATGTAATGGAATGTGTAGGGTCCTCAATTAGCACGTTCGCCTCTCAGCACTAGGGATTCCCGGTTCGAATCCCCATCTGGGTGGAGTTTCCATGTTCTCCCCGTGTCCGCGTGGGTTTCCTCCTGGTTCTACGGTTTCCTCCCACAGTCCAAAAACATGGATCAAGGTCAATTGAGTTCTCCAAATTGCCCCATATAGAGTGTGTATCTATGCGTGTTTGTGTGAGTGTGTGCCCAGCGATAGATTGGCGTCCAGTCCTGGTGTATCTGCCCAGCACCCAAAACGTTCTCCCCTGAGGATGGGCATGAGGAACCCCACCCCCCACCCCCCCGCGACTCTAATAGAGGATAAAACGGAAGATAATGGATAATACATATATATATATATATATATATATATATATATATATATATATATATATATATATATATATATATATATATATATATATATATATATATATATATATATATATATATATATATATATATATATATATATATATATATATATATATATATATATATATATATATATATATATATATATATATATATATATATATGGGGCGGGTTAGCTCAGTGGTTTGGGTGTTGGGCTAACAATCTGAAGGTTGGGGGTTCAAATCCCAGGTCCACTGAAGTTACCAATGTGGGTCCTGGAGCAAGACCCTTAACCCTCATTGCTCCAGGGATGTTGTGATTAACCCTGTGATCACCATGTAAGTCACTTTGGATAAAAGCGTCCAATAAATGACCCAATTAAATTTTTTATTTAATATATATATATATATATATATATATATATATATATATATATATATATATATATATATATATATATATATATATATATATATATATATATGGCATTTATTATATAGGGCATTTATTAATTAACTTTTTTTGGAATTCACTTCTAATATTTGTAGTAGGATTTATACATAATGTAAATGTGAGACTTGTTAATACGTTTTTAATTGTTTTATCTTTAAAAATGTGCAGAATATTTGGAAAACGAGGACGTTCAACCGGAGATGAAGCAAGGCTGACCTCTAGTGGTTGATTGGGTTACAGCATTTTCCGACTCATATGGAAATTTCTTATAGGAGAACGTGTTATTAATATAAAGGTAGTGTAGTTTACATTAATTCTAAAACTTAACACACATCCACTGATCATGGACACTGTAAAAATAAACTCTGTATATGAATTACACAGCAAAATACAGTAGCTGCTACTCAGTGAGTAACGTCTCAGTGGAGAGGGCAGATGTAGGTCACTAGGTGTGTGTCTCGTGGGACATTAGGACATGAATGAGAGTGGACAGAGCCCAGGCGGAGGTGGACGTCCTCCCGGCGGTCAGCCTTTCCTCCCTACGTCCTGGCTTTAGCCAAAGTGACATTATGGGGACACAGTCGTGTTTCCTTCACAGAACAGCACGCTGAGAATCAAACATACCTGCAGGACATTAAAACACACAGCACTACTTTCTGCAGAACCGTGGAACGGTGGACTGACTTGGAACGCTTAACTTTTCTAGAGAGAACTATTACTACTGTACAAGCAAATGTATACACTTTAATATAGTGTACTGCAGGGTATTGCTTAATATAATTCAGTGTACAGAGGCGGCACGGTGGCTTAGTGGTTAGCACGTTCGCCTCTCAGCACTAGGGATTCCCGGTTCGAATCCCCATCTGGGTGGAGTTTCCATGTTCTCCCCGTGTCTGCGTGGGTTTCCTCCGGGTTCTCTGGTTTCCTCCCACAGTCCAAAAACATGGATCAAGTCAATTGAATTCTCAATATTGCCCCATATAGAGTGTGTCTGTGTGAGTGAGTGTGTGCCCAGCGATGGATTGGCGCCCTGTCCTGGGTCTATCTGCCCAGCGCCCGAGACGTTCTCCCCTGGATGGGCATGGGGAACCCCACCGCGACCCTAATAGAGGATAAAGCGGGAGATAATGAATGAATGAATGAATTCAGTGTACAGTAGAGTGATGTGAGGTGTCACATGCTTAAGTATGTCTTAGTATAAGATTTAATAGTATTATAATATTATAATATTATTATTATTAATAGTACTATAATATTATTATAATTTAATAGTAATACAGTGTGCAGAAGTGTAATATTTAGGGTGCAGATAAGGGTTACTGTATTTTGATTTAGTATACGGTTTAGCATAACTAATGTGCAGTAGTATGTTAAATATACTTTAGTGTGAAATGGTGTGATGTTTAGTATACTTCAGTATAATTAATATAAGGTTTAGTATATTTTAGTGTACTGTAGTGTAGTGTTTTCTATTCTTCATTGTAGAGTAATATCCATCCATCCATCAATTATCTTCCGGCTACTAGGATTGTGCCCCATGCCCATCTAGGGGAGAACTTTTGAAGCGCTGGGCATAGACACCCAGGACTGGGTGCCAATCTATCGCTGGGCACACACTCACTCACACAGACAAACACACTCTATATGGGGCAATTTGAAGCATTCAATTGACCTTGATCCATGTTTTTGGAACCCTGGAACCTGGAATCCCTAGTGCTGAGAGTCGAACGTTCTAACCACTAAGCCACCTTGTAGAGTAATATATGCACTAGTATAAGAGTTAATATACTACAGTGTGTCAAAGTTATAATATTTAGTGTGCTTTAGTGCGCTACATCCAATAAGGGTTACTATACTGTACTTTGATTTAATATATGGTTCAGTATAACTAATGTGCATGTAGTATGTTAAACATACTTTAGTGTGAAATGGTGTGATGTTTTGTATACTTAAGTATAATTCATATATGGTTTAGTATACTTTAGTGTACTGTAGTGTAGTGTTTTTATAATTCATTGTAGAGTAATATACATCCATCCATTATCTTCTGCTTTATCCTCTGCTAGGGTCGCGGGGGGGGGGGGGGTTGGGGGGTTCCCCATGCCCATCCAGGGGAGAACGATTCGGGTGCTGGGCAGATGCACCCAGGACAGGGCACCAATCGATCCAATCTATCGCGGGGGGTTCCCCATGCCCATCAAGGGGAGAACGTTTCGGGTGCTGGGCAGATACACCCAGGACAGGGCACCAATCGATCCAATCTATCGCAGGGGGGGGGGGGGGGGGGGGTGGGGGGTGTAGTGGGGTGGGGGGGGGTCCCCATGCCCATCCAGGGGAGAACGTTTTGGGTGCTGGGCAGATACACCCAGGACAGGGCACCAATCGATCCAATCTATCGGGGGGGGGGGGGGGGGTTCCCCATGCCCATCTAGGGGAGAACATCTCAGGCGCTGGGCAGATACATCCAGGACAGGGCACCAATCGATCCAATCTATCGCAGGAGGGGGGGGGGGGTTCCCCATGCCCATCCAGGGGAGAACGTCTCGGGCGCTGGGCAGATACACCCAGGACAGGGCACCAATCTATCGCTGGGCACACACTCACTCACACAGACAAACACACTCTATATGGGGCAATTTGAAGCATTCAATTGACCTTGAAAGCCTTCAATTGACTTTTTGGAATGTGGGAGGAAACCGGAGAACCCAGAGGAAACCCACGCAGACACGGGGAGAACATGGAAACTCCACCCAATTGGGATTCGAACCAGGAATCTTTAGTGCTGAGAGGAGAACATGCTAACCAATAAGGCACCATGCCGCCTTGTAGAGTAATATATGCACTAGTATAAGTTTTAATATTCTACAATGTGTCAAAGTTTAACATTTAGTGTGCTTTAGTGCGCTACATCAGATAAGGGTTACTATACTGTACTTTGATTTAGTATACGATTCAGTATAACTAAGGTGCATGTAGTATGTTAAACATACTTTAGTGTGAAATGGTGTGATGTTTAGTATACTTCAGGATAATAAGTGAAACGTTCACACTAGAGTACACTAAAGTATACTAATGTTTAGTATACTTTAGTATGAATTATTATAATGTTTAGCATAACTAATGTGCAGTACTTTATTCTAGGCGAACGTGCTAACCACTAAGCCACCGCCCTGTGTTTAACATACTTTAGAATAATTTAGTATAAGGTTTACTAAAACTTTAGTGTGCTATACTGTAATGTTTAGTATGCATTGACATAAGGTTTAGTATAGTTCGTGAGCAGTACTAGTATTGTTTATTATACTGTATTCTGCTTTAGTGTACTGTAATGTAATGTTTAGCATAGTTTAGTGAAGAGTAATATAAAGTATAATAGGCTTTAGTGTGCAGTATAAGGTGAAACATACTTTATTGTGCTGTAGTATATTGTTAAGTACACTGCAGTGTGAAGGTTTATTCTTTTTTTACTGTACAATGTTTAGTATACTGTACTTCAGTGTAAAGTATGCATTTGTATAAGGTTTAACATACTTTAATTTATTGTTAAGTATACTGAAGTATGGTTAAGTATAACTAATGTGCAGCACTATACTGTTTAGTAAATTTTAGTATGCGGGGCAGAAGATTTAGTATATTGTATTGAACAGTAGTGTAATATTTAGTGTCCTTTTATTAATTAGTTCATTAAGGTTTAGTA
This sequence comes from Corydoras sp. C115, assembly GCA_019802505.1. Lineage (NCBI taxonomy): Eukaryota > Metazoa > Chordata > Actinopteri > Siluriformes > Callichthyidae > Corydoras > Corydoras sp. C115. The sequence continues at coordinate 731,405 of JAFMOC010000178.1, read as the reverse complement.
TACTTCAGCAGTAGTACTAGTATAAGGTTTAGTATAATTAATCTACCATACTACACTGTTTAGTGTACTTTAGTGTGCAGTACTATACTGTTTAGTAAATTTTAGTATCCAGGGGCAGAAGATCATTTTAGATTTTCATTCATTCATTCATTATCTCCCGCTTTATCCTCTATTAGGGTCGCGGTGGGGTTCCCCATGCCCATCCAGGGGAGAACGTCTCGGGCGCTGGGTAGATAGACCCAGGACAGGGCGCCAATCCATCGCTGGGCACACACTCACTCACACAGACACACTCTATATGGGGCAATTTGGAGAATTCAATTGACTTGATGCATGTTTTTGGACTGTGGGAGGAAACCGGAAGAACCCGGAGGAAACCCACGCAGACACGGGAGAACATGGAAACTCCACCCAGATGGGGATTCGAACCGGGAATCCCTAGCGCTGAGAGGCGAACGTGTTAACCACTAAGCCACCGTGCCGCTTATTTTAGATTTTAATTTTATTAATTAGTTTATGGCAGCACAGTGGCTTAGTGGTTAGCATGTTCGCCTCTCAGCGCTAGGGATTCCCGGTTCGAATCCCAATCTGGGTGGAGTTTCCATGTTCTCCCCGTGTCTGCGTGGGTTTCCTCCGGGTTCTCCGGTTTCCTCCCACAGTCCAAAAACATGGATCAAGTCAATAGAATTTTCCAAATTGCCCCATATTTAGAGTTTGTCTGTGTGAGTGAGTGTGTGCCCAGCGATGGATTGGCGCCCTCCCCTGGATGGGCATGGGGAACCCCACCGCGACCCTAATAGAGGATAAAGCCGGAGATAATGAATGAATGAATGAATGAATAATTAGTTTATTAAGATTTAGTATACTGTATTGAACAGTGGTGGAATATTTAGTGTACTTCTATTAATTACTTCATTTAGGTTTAGTATACTCTACCAGTAGTACTAGTATTAGGCTTAGTATAGTTAATGTGCCATACTATACTGTTTAGCGTGCTTTTATTAATTAATTCATTAAGGTTTAGTATACTCCACCAGTATGTACTAGTACTCAACTCAACTCAACTCAATTCAACTTTCATTTATAAAACCCTTTAAAAACAACAGCAGCTGAAGCAAAGTGCTGTACAGTGTTTAATCTTAAAATTATTTAATAAAAAAACAAGAATACAATATAAACAATAAAACAATACATCAAGTAAAATACTAAAAAATGTTTTAAAAATGAAAACCAATGTAAAAATCAAGGTGTGTTAAAAGCCAGAGAGTAAAAATGTGTTTTAAGACTAGATTTAAAAATGGACAGTGAAGAGGCCTGTCTAATATATCCTTCCAATGTGTGTATTTATGTATGTTTGTATATAGGTATGTATGGATATATACCTGTGTATATATGTATATATATGAATGTATGTATAGGTTGTTTTTTTTTCCCCCTCTCTCTTCTTTTTTTCTTTTAAAAAATTCTAGTTGTTTCTTTTTTCTCTCTCTCTCTTCTTTTCCTCCTCCTTTTCTCCCCTGTCATGCATTGGCGGAATAATTCTAATCAATCAAATAAAAGCACAATTAACAGGAATAGGCTACAATAATCTGTAGAACTGTTCCTGTAAAAACGTAAAAGCAAACGTATGGTAATCAGTAGTCCGATTACATTCAGAATACTAAAGCTACAGGCATGACAGGAAAAAAAAAAAAAAAAAAAAAAAAAAAAAAAACCTTTTTTATATGGCTATATATATATATATATATTATATAATATATATATATATATATATATACTGTATATATAACATGCGAATATACTATCTTTCTTATATATATATATATATATATATATATATATTCATTCATTTTATATATATGCTTATATATCCTCTAATAGGGTCGGGCGGTGGGTATCCCCATGCCCATAGGGGAGAATTTCGGGCGCTATATATACAACCGCAGGACAGGGCACCAATATATCACTGGGCCACACACACACACACACACACACCATATATATATATATATATATATTATATATATATATATAATATATATATATATATATATAGTGGCGGCACGGTGGCTTAGTGATATAGCATATATATCCTCTCATATATATATTCCCGGTTCGAATCCCATCTGGGTGGAGTTTCCATGTTCTCCCCGTGTCCGCGTGGGTTTTCTCCGGGTTCTCCGGTTTCCTCCCACAGTCCAAAAATATGGATCAAGTCAATTGAATTCTCCAAATTGCCCCATATAGAGTGTGTCTGTGTGAGTGAGTGTGTGCCCAGCAATGGATTGACGCCCTGTCCTGGGTGGATCTGCCCAGCGCCCGAGACGTTCTCCCCTGGATGGGCATGGGGAACCCCCCGCGACTCTAATAGAGAATAAAGCGGGAGATAATGAATGAATGAATATATATATGTATATATATCCTTCCAAAGCTTAGGAGCCGCAATCGAAAAGGCTCGGTCCCCTCTGAGCTAGTATTCTAATATAAGGTTTAGTATGACCAAGTTTAGTTTGCCGTATATTTTACTGTGTTGTAATGAAGTTATAATCACCTAGAACATTTGTGTTAAAGTTTTAAAAAAATTTTATTAAAGTGCGTGAAACTTTGTTAAAGACGAACGGTTCCAGTTGGCTGGTGCTCCGTTCTCACATCATCACGCAGCACGCCGCTGATGGGCCTGGTTACTGTTTACCGTTTACATTCGGTTATTGAATTAAAAGCAGGACCTTGCACCTCCAGTTCGCAACTTATCTTACAATTCTGATTATACTCTGTCACAACCAGAGCTTCAAGTACACAGGTTCGTCGACAGTCAGCAGAATAAAAGTCCGGCCACGACCAGCTTCGCTCTGACAGAACAAGCCTCCAACCGCCCGACCAATCCCAGCAGCCGCTCGAACAAACAGCCCGTAATCAAATTACGTTCCAAAGCATCTTACATCATCGAAGTGTCAAAGTGTCAGTATGGATCGGGTTCTCCGGCAGCGACGTTCCCTCGGCCGGCTGTTGTTCGGGGAAATGATTAACCCAGGTATCTGCGTTGGAATTTACGTCTTCACTTACCTGTCCACGTCATGTTTTGGCCCGGCGTTCCACTTTCCCCCTCGTCACCCCCCTCTTTACAGGATAAAAGGCTGGGGATATCCTCCGGGTATCAGTGCGAGAACTTTCATGATAAGAAGGTAAGAACTTTCTAGGATTGAAGAATCGCTGGGAGTTCCACAGCAGCTTTGATTCACTCTTTCTCTTTGCTTCGCAGGATTCCCTTGCAGTAGCTGTGAAACTGATCCATCGTCATGCCTCCTGAGATCCAGTCCCAGAACCCGTCATCGTGCCGGGTTCTCCAGGGCAACCTGGGCTCCCTCGGCCCGGCTCTTAAAGAGTTCATCGAGAGCAGCGTCAGCCTGTGTCAGCCGGATGCCCTCCACATTTGTGACGGCTCAGAGGAGGAGAACCGGACCATCTTGGCCCAGATGCAGGAACATGGCATGATCAAGAAGCTCTCTAAATATGAAAACTGGTAACTAATCTGGAATAATCATCTAATCTAGTCTAACAATCTACTTGGTAATGGTGCTCATCGTAACTCTTACTCCACCCAGCTGGCTCGCCCGCACGGACCCTCGTGACGTAGCCCGAGTGGAGAGCAGGACCGTTATAGTGACTCCGGAACGGCGTGACACGGTTCCCACACCACGTGGTGGAGGTACCAGCCAACTGGGACGATGGATGTCCATGGAGGAGTGGGACAAAGCCATGAATGAGAGATTCCCCGGCTGCATGAAAGGTGAGGATGATGAACGGGAACTAATTATCTTTATTGAAATGCAATCCTGCAGCCTGGACGGCAAAATTCTACTGGCCAATCTCACCCACATGCCCCTATGAAATGAAGGACTGGGGCAGAACATTTACAGTTGCAAGAACCGGGCCACATATACACTATCGGCCAGAAAATTGCTCACATCTAAGTAGCACTCTCGGATCTTTATACTAGAGGTTAAGCTCGTGGGGGGTTCCACATGCCCATCCAGGGGAAAACGAAAACTTCACCCAGATTGGGATTCGAACCTGGATACCCAGCAATGAGCGGCTGCCAGGACATTGTGGTCCTAGCGCAACCTAGGTTCCCTAACCCTGGGAAAATGATGAATCCCTGCGCAAAATTGCCCTATATAGAATGTATTTGAGTGTGTGCTCAGCAATAGATTGTCACCCTGTCCTGGGTGTATCTGCCCAGCACCCGAAACGTTCTCCCCTGGATGGGCATGGGGAACCCTCCGTGACCCTAGTAGAGGATTAAGCGGAAAATAATGAATCCATGCACAAAATTGCTCCATACAGAATGTGCTTAAGTGTATGAGTGTGTGCCCAGCAATAGACTGGCACCCTTTCCCGGCTGTATCTGTCCAGCGCCCAACACGTTCTCCCCTGGATGGGCATGGGGAAACCCCCCACCCCCACCCATGACCCTTGAAGAGGATTAAGCAGAAGATAATGGACGGAGTTCATGTTAAAAGTCTTTTCTTCTTTTTTTCAGGTCGTATCATGTATGTGATTCCCTTCAGTATGGGTCCAGTGGGCTCCCAGCTCTCCAAAATTGGAATAGAGCTGACCGACTCGCCTTATGTGGTAGCTAGTATGAGGGTGATGACCCGAATGGGAAAGGCGATCCTGAATTCCCTTGGAAACGGGGATTTTGTCCGGTGCCTGCACTCTGTCGGCTGTCCGCTGCCTCTTAAAAGTATGTGATTAGAACGTCTTCATCGTGAACCTGGAGTTTGAACGGCTCAATAATTCCTCCGTCTTGTTCTCCATTAGGGCAGCTGGTAAACAACTGGCCATGCAACCCTGACCTCACCCTCATCGCTCATATTCCGGACCAAAGGAGGATCGTATCCTTCGGTAGCGGCTACGGAGGGAACTCTCTGCTCGGAAAGAAGTGCTTTGCCCTGCGGATTGCGTCTCGCATCGCTAAAGAGGAGGGCTGGCTCGCTGAGCACATGCTGGTAAGAGCCATGTTCTTTAAACAGAGGTTATCTTCAGTTGCCCTGGCTCGTTCCGTACGTCTGAATCGAGCCAGATCCCCTGAAGAGATTTCCTCAAATCGTTTATCCTCAGATTCTGGGGCTTACGAATCCCGCGGGTCAGAAGAAATACTTTGCAGCAGCGTTCCCGAGTGCCTGTGGAAAAACCAACCTCGCCATGCTGAGGCCCACCATGCCTGGGTGGAAGGTGGAGTGCGTGGGGGATGACATTGCGTGGATGAAATTCGACAAAGAAGGTAATAGGTGCAGATTTTAAATTAATAATATTAATAATAAGAATTGATGTAGGTGGCACGGTGGCTTAGTGGTTAGCACGTTCGCCTCTCAGCGCTAGGGATTCCAAGTTCGAATCCCAATCTGGGTGGAGTTTCCATGTTCTCCCCATTGAACCCATCCATGCAGTGAAACACACACATACACACACTGAGTGAAGTGAGCACACATGCCCAGAGCCTGTACACGGCGCTTGGGGGGCAATTGGGGTTAGGTGCCTTGCTCAAGGGCACTTCAGCCATATTACCGGGAATCGAACCAGACTTGGTTCCTAAACCACAAGCCTACATGGCTCACATGTGTATGTTTTCTGGAAGAACGGTCTACTTCATTCTGTCTCACGTTTGTTGTTTCAGGTCGTCTCCGAGCCATCAACCCAGAAAACGGCTTCTTCGGAGTCGCTCCGGGAACGTCGACGGAAAGCAACCCAAATGCCATGGAAACCATCTGTAAGAACACCATCTTCACCAACGTGGCAGAGACCAGTGATGGAGGGGTTTACTGGGAGGGCATGAGTGAGAACCTCCCTGAAGGAGTGACCCTCACATCCTGGAAAAATCAGCCATGGACACGTGAAGACAGTAAGGGCGCAATCTTTAAGTCTCTGTTCTCGTTAAAATGTCAGCGGAGTTCCATACGAACCTTTGCATTTTTGTTGCAGGCGAACCCTGTGCTCACCCAAACTCCCGGTTCTGCACTCCAGCTCAACAGTGTCCCATCATAGACCCTCAGTGGGAGTCGCCTGAGGGTGTCCCCATCGAAGCCATCATCTTCGGTGGGCGCAGGCCAGAGGGGGTCCCCCTGGTCTACGAGTCCTTCAGTTGGGCACATGGAGTCTTCGTAGGTGCAACTATGAGATCCGAGGCAACATCTGCTGCCGAACACAAAGGTAGGAACCATTTCTGAGAAGTTTGAAGACGCCCAGTAGACGTCATGTTGACACTTTGAGAAGAGTTTGGGGAAGGACTTAACATTGTACATGTTGAGGTCGAATGTCCACATATTTTTGTTCATATGAGCGACTACGGTCTTTTGTTCCGCAGGTAAGGTGATCATGCACGACCCCTTTGCCATGCGTCCCTTCTTCGGCTACAATTTTGGCGATTACGTCGCGCACTGGCTGAGCATGGAGGCTCGTCCACAGGCTCGACTCCCCAAAATCTTCCACGTCAACTGGTTCCGCAAGAGCTCGTCTGGCGCGTTCCTCTGGCCGGGCTATGGGGAGAACATCCGCGTCCTGGATTGGATGTTCCGCAGGATAGATGGCGAGGCCGAGGCCATGCCCTCAGCGGTGGGTCACCTTCCTGCCGAGGGCTCGCTGAACATGAGCGGCCTCAGCGCGAGCGTGGACCTGGACCAGCTCTTTGACATTTCTCGAGATTTCTGGGAGAAGGAGGTTCGGGATATCGGGCAGTATTTCGATCGGGAGGTCAATGATGATCTGCCGGTGGAGATGAGGAAGCAGCTGGAGATGCTGACGCAGAGAGTGAGGCAGCTGTGAGGAGAAGTCTGATATCTATAGATTTATATTGGATTTATATTAATAATGCGGTTTCACCGCCGTTAAAGGTGATGTAATTCTAGAGAGTTAAAGGGGTGGAAGATTTTATTTTTTAGAACTTTACTGACCTCTGAATCTTTACACCTGCGGCCGAAATCGCCTACTACACAGGAAGTACTAGTTTTAATTTAGTATGTACTGTGTAACCAATAAAGCAGTAGGCTTTTAGTGTAAGTGAATATAAAATATATATTTAATTCTCTACTCGGGTCGTTGGGCGGGTTCCCTATGCCCATCCAGGGGAGAACATTTAGGGCTCTGGGCAAATACACCCACGACAGGGCGCCAATCCATCTATAAGCACACACTATATAGGGGCAATTTAGACAGGGGAGCATTTATAGTATCCATTTCACCTTGAATCCACGTTTTTGAACTGTGGAAGGAACCCGGAGAACTGGAAAAACCCACACGGACACGGGGAGAACATGGAAACACCCAGATCAAGATTTAGTTGTTTAAGGATGTTTAAGGAAATGTTTAAGGAAATTGATTTTGTAGTTTAAATAGTCTAATATTTTATTTTCTAAATGTTCCGTATTTTTGTATTTATTTAGTTTGGCTCTCTAAGTCCTGCAGTATTAAAATCTAATGGGCTGGTCATCTGTTTGCACTGCACAGTATTTATATCACAGAATTATGTTCATGTTATATTATGTTCATATTATTTGTATTAATGATTCAAATTGATTAAATGTGATGTATAACGTCTGATGAATATGAAAATGGCTTTTAAATAAAAGAAATGAACTTTCAATGCTTTTACTTTGAATCTTGATGCGGCTGCATTACACACACCATCTCATTACATTAACATTTACAATTCTTTACAAAAATTACAATTTACAATACATTTACAGGTGATACTGTTTCCTCCCATAGTCCAAAAACAAGGATTCAAGGTAAATAGGCTGCTCTAAATTGCCCCTATATAGTGTGTGTTGGGCAGCACGTGGCTTAGTGGTTAGCACACTCGCCTCAGCGCTAGAGATTTCTGGTTCGAATCCCATTCTGGGTGGAGTTTCCATGTTCTCCCTGTGTCTGCGTGGGTTTCCTCTGGGTTCTCTGGTTATCTCCCATGGATAAAGGTAAATAGAATTCTCCAAATTGCCCCATATAGTGTGTGTGTGTGTGTGTGTGTGTGTGTGTGTGTCCAGCGAAAGATTGGCGCCCTGTCCTGAGTGTCTGAAACGCCCCCCACCGACCCCCCCCCCCCCCCCCCCCCCCCCCCCCCCCCCCCCCCCCCCCCCCCCCCCCCCCCCCGCCCCCCGACCCTAGAACAGGATAAAGTAGACGATAATGGATGGTATGATGGATAGTGTGTGTGTCTATGTAAGTGTGTGATTAGTGATGTATTGGCAACCTGTCCTGGGTGTATCTGTCCAGCACCCAAAATGATCTCCCCTCCCCTGGATGGGCATGGGGAACCGATAGGGAACCCAACAACACTAGTCCCTCAGCATAGGAGAACATAATAAGATGAGAAGAGTTGTTATGCCTAGACAAAGAAACATCATTCCACCATTTAGGAGGAGAATTGAGACCATGGTGAGGTGGAACCACCAGGTGGCAGTCATCACTAAAGCCGGGGTGTATCTTTGGAAAGGGGTCATTTACATCAGAGTCATTACATGTATTGAATGCAGCTACAGGAAACCAATGGGGAGAGATGCGTGATGGAGTAACACGTCTTCATCTTCATAGCATCCTACATTCTAATACATGCGCCAAATTCCCAATCTTCTCCATCATCATAATTAAAAAATCGGAATCTCTGCTAATTTCCGCTCTCCTCCTGCGATGTTCCGAACCACCTTCTAGAATGTGTCTTATTTACACTCACAGTGCTCTCCTACAGCTCTACAGCTCTGTTTTTGGACTGTGGAAAGAAACCGGAGAAACCCACGCGGACAGGGGGGAGAACACAAATCCACCCAGATTCAAACCAGGAATCCCTAGCGCTGAGAGGAGAACATGCTAAACACTAAGCCACTGTGCCACTCTCTTTCCTAACTATTGAGGGTAAAATAACTTACAATACAGATTTTTTTTTCAAATTCATTTTAATTCTAGTTATTAGTGGTTAGCACGTTCGCCTCTCAGCGCTAGGGATTCCCGGTTCGAATCCCCATCTGGGTGGAGTTTCCATGTTCTTCCCGTGTCTGTGTGGGTTTCCTCCGGGTTCTTCGGTTTCTTCCCACAGTCCAAAAACATGGATCAAGTCAATTGAATTCTCAAAATTGCCCCATATAGAGTGTGTCTGTGTGAGTGAGTGTGTGCCCAGCGATGGATTGGCGCCCTGTCCTGGGTCTATCTGCCCAGCGCCCGAGATGTTCTCCCCTGGATGGGCATGGGGAACCCCACCGCGACCCTAATAGAGGATAAAGCGGGAGATAATGAATGAATGAATGAATGAATATAAGAAATATTTAACCATAATAATTATTGTACAGGGTGGCACGGTGGCTTAGTGGTTAGCATGTTCTCCTCTCCCAATCTGGGTTCTCTCCCTGTCTGCGTGAGTTTTCTCTGGATTCTCCGGTTTCCTCCCACAGTCCAAAAACATGGATTAAGGTGAAGTGAATTCTACAAACTGCCCCATATAGAGTGTGTTTGTGTGTGTGTGTGCCTGTGTGAGTGAATGGGTGCCCAATGATAGATTGGCGTCCTGTCCTGGGTGTATCTGCCCAGCACCCGAAACGTTCTCCCCTGGATGGGCATGGAGAACCCCCCCCTCAGGACTCTAGTAGAGGATAAAGCAGAAGATAATGGATGGATTAAATTATTCCAATATTTAACGGCATAATCTTTAAAACTACAATTTATAGATAGATAAGAAATAAATACAGTATCATCTGTAGAAGTATAAACCTATAACAGCATTGAGCTATAAGAACATACCCAATTGAGTATACGTCATCGATTTGTTGAACTTTGTGTGAACCACGTACCTCCGTTACACAACACAATAAACGATCAATAAACGTGTTCCAGTTCATTCAGCAGTGACGCAAAGTCCCCAACACTCTCTCAGAGAGCCACTGCACACTGTTTGTACAGTTTGTCACCCAAAGGCAAGACCTACTTATCAGAGTCCATCTTTTATCAGCCGGAACACAGAAGAACAAGGTACGAGTTGGCTGACCTCTTAATAGTAGCAGCAATAACAGCTGGTTTGAACCAGTGAGTAATTCTCTGTGCCAAGGGACACACTTATACTCTACCAGCAGAACCTTGGGAATACAATTATGTATATTCATTCATTCATTATCTTCCGGTTCATCCTATATCAGGGTCGCGGGGGGGTTCCCCATGCCCATCCAGGGGAGAACGTTTCGGGCGCTGGGCAGATACACCCAGGACAGGGAGCCAATCCATCGCTGGGCACACACTCACTCACACAGACACATACACAACAAGTATGTATATTCTATGATAAATGTATTTAATTTATTGTTATATTAATTATCAACTTTAAACCAATAAATGTAGCATTTATTTCTTAACTCATTATATTTTGCTTTATCTTCTACTAGGGGGGTTCCCCATGCCCATCCAGGGGAGAACGTTTCGGGCGCTGGGCAGATACACCCAGGACAGGGCGCCAATCTAGTGCTGGGCACACTCACTCATTCACACAGACACACACGCACTATAGGGGCAATTTAGATTTAGAGCAACCAATTTACCTTGAATCCATGCTTTTAGACAGTGGGAGGAGACTGGAGAACCCAGAGGAAACCTACGCAGATACGGGGAAAACATTAGAACTCCACCCAGATCCAGATTCGAACCTGTACCTGTGCTGCCCAACTTTTTTTTTTTTGTTAGTGCATATTGTTAAAAAAATGTAAAAACGTTAATAAATTAAATTCTACCACCATAAATATTAAGTTCTAAAGTTATGTCCCTCATGGCCATCCAGGGGAGAACATTTCAGGCGCTGGGCAGATACACCCAGGACAGGACGCCAATCTATTGCTGGGAACACACTCACTCACACAAACACACTCTATAGGGGCAAATTTAGATTTAGCGCAACTAATTTTCCTCGAATCCATGCTTTTAGACTGTGGGAGAAGCCTGGAGAACTCAGAGGAAACTTACGCAAATACAAGGAAAACATTGAAACTCCACCCAGATCGGGGTTCGAACCTGTACTTGTACTGCCCAATTTATTTATTTTTTTGTCAGTACATATTGTAAAATTAAATTCTACCACCATAAATATTAGGTTATAAAGTTATGGATGAAAAACATTTCAATATCATGATGCTGCCACCACCATGCTTTACTGCAAGATTTATTAATTCATTCATTATCTCCCGCTTTATCCTCTATTAGAGTCGCGGTGGGGTTCCCCATGCCCATCCAGGGGAGAACGTCTCGGGCGCTGGGCAGATTGACCCAGGACAGGGCGCCAATCTATCACTGGGCACACACTCACTCACACAGACACACTCTATATGGGGCAATTTTGAGAATTCAATTGACTTGATCCATGTTTTTGGACTGTGGGAGGAAATCGGAGAACCCGGAGGAAACCCACGCAGACACGGGGAGAACATGGAAACTCCACCCAGATGGGGATTCGAACCGGGAATCCCTAGCGCTGAGAGGAGAACATGCTAACCACTAAGCCACCGTGCCACCCTCTGCGAGATTTAATTTTTGAATTTTTTTTTTGATGGAATCGAAGCTGCTGTCTACTCTAAGTTCCAATAAGCCAGGCAATTACCTTATAGTGTATCGCAGAGTCAGCGATAGATTGGCGTCCTGTCCTGGGTGTATCTGCCCAGCGCCCGAAACGTTCTCCCCTGGATGGGCATGGGGAACCCCCCCCCCCACCCCTCGACCCTAATATAGGATAAAGCGGAAGATAATGAATGAATAAATGTATCACAGAGATATGTATTTGAACCCAAACCCTTGTAATGATGTTGATTTTTTCAATTGTTGTCAATAGGGGTCGCCACAGAGACAAAGATCCACATATTCAACTTGGCTGATTTGCACCTTTCTGACACAACCCTCGTATTTATTTATGGGTTTGGACTGGTGCCATAAGAACATGCATTAATATACCCCCCCAACCCCCAATGGCTAAGATAGTTTAGTGTCTAGAATTTTCTCATCGTCGAAAATTAGAGAACCTGGAGAAAACCCACATAGACACGAGCAGGAGACTCCACACAACTAGGACCGGCGAAGCAAAGGTGTTCACCGGTGAAGCAAATCTGGGACCTTCCTGCTGTGAGGTGGAAATGCAAACCGCTGACCAAAAACATGAATACAAGTTACATGAAATGCTCTAAATTGCCCCATATAGTGTGTTAGTGGTGTGTGAGTGAGTGTGCCCAGAGGAAAATTATGAATGAATGAATGAATGAATGAATAATGTAATGGAGGGTGGTACTGTGGCTTAGTGGTTAGCATGTCTAACAAATGTGGGTGGAGTTTCCATGTCCTCCCCGTGTCCGTATGGATTTTCCCCGGGTTCTCCGTTTTCCTCCCACAGTCCAAAAACAAGTATTCAAGGCAAATTAAATGCTACAAATGGCCCCATATAGTGTGTGTTTGTATGTGTGTAACCCCCCACCACCGCCACCACCCTTCCTGCGACCCTAGAAGAGGATTAAACAGAAGATAATGAATGAATGAATAAATGAATGTATTGTTCTGTCGACCGACATGCTACAGAACATTTGATTAATAACTTTATTTTCAGCATAACTAAATATATAAAAATAAAAATAAAGAATCAGAAAATCGATACTGATTACATTTCAAAATTAGGCACAAAAATAGACATCTGTAAAATGATGCACGTTATTCACACAGAGGCAGAAATGTTCTGTGTGGAACGTTAAACCAACATTAACCTCAGTAGTGACTCAGTGGAACTGATTAAAAAGCAGTGATCTCATAACCCAGCATCACTGACCCTAGTGTCACCCCTCACAACACGTACATTTATCATTCAATTCGGATGTTTCGCTTAAAAACCTAGCGCTGAGGCTTTTCCCTGTATCTGCTGGCTCAAGATCTAGATCTAGCACCTTAACCATTAACCCCATGGTCAGTACACCCACAAAAATCCTGTATCTCCTAAATCGAGTCTGTAATGAATTTCCTCATGATGTCTTATAACCCGTCCCAACTAAAGTTGTACAGTTGGACAGTTGTATATGGTACCCAAAATGGGGAACCACGCCAAATTTTTAAAGCCGCAGAAGCCTGTAAAGAAGGTAGAATGATTTAAAAAGTTAAACATATATTAAGGCAACAACAAAACATCCCGCGCTACATTAAATCTACATTTTTTCGAAAGCAAATAGAATAATAATTATGATCCAACCATCTCAGACCACGTTCCTTTAATTTAGCATTCAGTAAAAATACAACATAAAAAAAACATAGAAATATCTCTAACTATGGAAAGAGAAATAAAACAGGACTTTTCGAAAATATATTTTAAATGGCATCCCTCCCATAACCCTCTTATTTACCCATTTATATAATATTTAGCATTTTGTTTTAATTCATAATTCCTTCGGGGGGGGAATATTTATGCAAGGCACTGCAACTATACTAGGGGTCTCAATAGTAACCACGCTAAAAGGCCAAAAGGAAGTAAACACCAAGTCTAATGCTTAATATTATTATTAATAGTTCTAGTAAAGTTTGTATTGTTAAAGCTATGGTTCAACCAACGGGGTCCCGTCCTCATTCAGTCTGATTGTTCCTTGTGTAGTTTGGAGGAACTCCAGTGTCCTGGACTTTCCCAATCGTAACCCCCAGAGAAGTGCTTCCGGATGAATTGGAATGTCGATTCTGACCAACACGACCGACGTAACTTTTTACAGCGAATGGGCATAAATTCTCAGAAACGCTACAAATAATTAACGGAAAATATTGCCGATGGCTGTTGTTGCATAGGTGGGGTCTGTGGTTTATGTGGTTCGTTTTGTCTCTATAATCCAGGTTTAAAGCAAAACTACATGCTAACTAAACCAACTAACCCTCTATCGTCACCAGTTATCGACCTCACTTAGTCCTGTTGCCATCGCTATGTGTGTAGTGTTTAAAATCTCTCAATATTTTAGTCTAACTTTGAAAAAAAGCTTTTATTTTGGTCGATCTGTAGGATTGTATTCAGCTGGCGACTGAACAGACAGATGCTAAGATAAAAAATAAGCCAGGATTCAATTAAATCGGTTAGGCTGAATAAATAAACGGCTCCGTTTCTTTTTATAACAGCTCATTTTGATGATTGAAAAACGTGTTACTGTTAATGAATGTGATGTTTAGCCAAAATCAGATCAAAATAGACAGGAAGGGGGCTAAGGCTAGCGAAACGAAAGAGAAAACTCTGATTTGGGGAGACTTCTTATCAACTTCCCGCACCGTAAAGCCCTGTTTTTGACTTACCCTGGACTTTTAAAGGCCACAAATGCTCAGCTTTATGATGCTCATGCGAAAGCTGGGCTGTTCTAACTTGTGCTAACATGTGCTGCCACTGACTTATATGCAGTGTGCTTTGAGTTTCTCCTCATTGTCACTTTTCTGCCGCTCTGAGCTGGTGATTTGGGTTAAGGCTGAGCTCAGAGGAGGCGAGGGCACTGTGTGTGTGTCTGTCAGAGTCTGTCTGGGGTAAGGCAGCGTAGAACGATAGCCCTGCACGGCGTCCTCGTCATATGCTGGAGGTGTGTACTGCATGGTGGTAGCACTGATCCCAGGATTCATGCTCGGAGGGCAGAGAACAGTATCACTGAGTGGGCTGTCGAAGATGGTGCGGTTGGGAGGGGCCCGCACGGACTCCCTGTTCAGCTCCAGCTGTTGCTCACGGTCCCGGAGCTGGAGCGTCGAGATACCAAGATATGGAGGGGGTTCTTCTCCGTCTGAGAGCGGGATGCTGGGTGGAAGATCGATATAGGAGTGCACAAAAAAGGGGTACGTGGGTTGGAAGCGGTCCAGGGAGTCTCGCTGCAGGTGGGAGGAGCAGTGGTCTGGTGGGCGGGGTGTGTAAATATGCTGCAGATTTAATCAGAGATAATTATGAAATGATTATTTATTCAGGAATACAGAATGTGTTGGGCGGCACGGGGGCTTAGTGGTTGGCACGTTCGCCTCTCACCACTGGG
The DNA here is from genome assembly GCA_019802505.1 of Corydoras sp. C115. NCBI lineage: Eukaryota > Metazoa > Chordata > Actinopteri > Siluriformes > Callichthyidae > Corydoras > Corydoras sp. C115. Next base: position 716,379 of record JAFMOC010000178.1, on the reverse strand, counting down.
GATTCAGGTTCGAATCCCAATCTGGGAGGAGTTTCCATGGTCTCCCCGTGTCCCGTTTCTGCCAGGTTCTCCGCTCTTCTCCCACAGATCAAAGACATGGTTCAAGGTCAAAATTGAATGCTCTAAAATTGCCCCATATAGGGTGTGTTTGTGTGATTGAATGGGATAGATTGGTGTCCTGTCCTGGGTGTAGAGGATCTGCCCAGCGCCTAAGACATCACCCCCCCACCCCCCCATCCCATCTACTGTGTCTTAAAATAGTCATAGCTGTATCTGAAATCAGTTCCCATACTTTAGGTACTACTTTCGACTAGATAAGTGACTCTGGAAGCTTAGATTTCTTAAATTTAGGTTTGGCCCAATATCATTTGCTCTTTTGGCTTTTGGGACAGACTCTCAACCACCACTGCCCCTCATGCCTCCACGGCTTTACTCTCTCGGTCTGGCATGATGGGCCTGGGTCCAGAAAACCATGACCATGTTGGTGTCTATGTCTATGTTCTTTATATATGTGCTTTGCTTAAGGTGTATTTTTTCGGGTTCCCAAACCAAGGGCACGGTAGCTGGTTAGGACATTGGTTAGGACATTGGGCTATCAATAAGAAGGATGTGGGTTTAAACCCCAGGTCCATTGAAGTTACCAATGTGAGCAAGACCCTTAACCCTCATTGCTCCAGGGTTGTTGTTATTAAGCCTGTGCTCACCTTGTAAGTCACTTTGGATAAAAGCGTCCAATAAATGACCAAATGGAAATGTAATGTAAGGTAAATGTAAATGCTCCTCTACGATTATAGTTCGGGGTGTTTTTTTTTTTTGTTTTTTTTAATAATCTGTCCCTTTCTTTCCCAATGTAATACATCCAGGTCTGTGTATCCGTGAAACGGAATTTTGTTTACATTTCATGTACCTCATGTTAGGTAAATGACAATAAAGTCTCCTTGAATCCTTGAATCTTTGAAGAAATGTGTCAATATGGTGCATGCAGACATTCACTGGATAACCATTATACCCTGCATCAACTACAAAATTATCCTTCTTGCTGTCAATGCTTTAAATGATCTTCCCCCTTCCTACCTCTGTGAGCTAATTCATCTATACTGTCCTTTCCGCACCCTTTTTTTCTTGTTCTGGACTTCTGACTGCTCAACTGACTACCATGCTGCTGCTTCAAATCTCTAGAACTCTCTGCCTCAAATAATCTGTGACTGTCAAACTCAATCGTCTTTCCATCCATCCATAATCTTTCGCTTAAACCTCTAGGGTTGTGGGGGGGGGGTTCCCCATGCCCATCTAGAGAACGTTTCAGGTGCTGGGCAGATACACCCAAGACAGGGCGCCAATCTATCGCTGGGCACACACTCACTCACACAGACACACTCTATATGGGGCAATTTGGAGAATTCAATTGACCTTGATTCATGTTTTTGGACTGTGGGAGGAAACCGGAGAACCCGGAGGAAACCCAGCGGACACGGGGAGAACATGGAAACTCAACCCAGATTGGGATTCGAACCGGGAATCCCTAGCGCTGAGAAGAGAACATGCTAAACACTAAGCCACCGTGCCGCCCCCAATCGTCTTTTAATACCAAAAAGAGTCCTTTCTCCTTGCTTCTAACTTCTCCTAATTCATTCATTCATTCATTATCTTCCACTTAATCCTCCACTAGGGTCACTAGGGTTGGGGGTGGGATTCCCCATGCCCATTCAGGGGAGAACGTTCCAGATGCTGGGCAGATACACCCAGGACAGGGTACAATTAATCGCTGGGCCCACACTCACACACAGACACACCCAGTACATGGGGCAATTTAGAGCATTTAATTTACCTTGAATCCATGTTTTTGGACTGTGGGATGGGAAAACGGAGACACGGGGAGAACATGGAAAATCCACCCAGATAGGGATTCAAATCTGGATCCCCAGCGTTGAGAGGTAACCAATAGGCCATGGTGCTGCCATTATTATTATTATTATTATTATTATTATAATGTACAAGTGTACAAGTGGTTATTGATACTTACTGAACTTTGGCGTGTATCCCGTAATGTGAGAAACCGAGCTGAACGCTTATAATGACTTAGCAGACATGTGATCCCGACCACCATCATTATCATGACCACCATAATCAGAAAGATCTGGATGAATTCCAGATGATCTATAAAAGAGAGAGAGAGAAATAGAGATAAATAAAATAAATAACAAAATTATGAACAAGACATTCACACAGGGGTTTAATAAACCAATAAACCTTTGTGGTACAAGGACATGGAGATGTGGTAGCTCAGTGGTTAGGATGTTGGGCTATCAACCTAAAAATTGGGGGTTCACATCTGGTATGGGCCCTTGACTTTCAAAACCTTCATTGCTATCATTGCCTTCATTGCTATCATATCTCTATCATATCATAACTTAACCCGTATTCAAACCCCAACCATGAAGTTGGATTAGTTGTAAGTCCATCCATCCATCCAGCCATCCATTATCTTCTGCTTTATCCTCTACTTGGTTCGCGAGAGGGTTCCCCATGCCCATCCAGGGGAGAACGTTTCGGGCGTCGGGCTGATACACCCAGAACAGGGTGCCAGTCTATCTTTGGGCATACACACACACTCAAACAGACACACACACACTATAGGGGCATTTAGATTTAGAGCAACCAATTTACCTTGAATCCATGTATTGGACTGTGGGAGGAAACCAGAGAACCCAGAGGAGACCCACACGGACACGGGGAGAACATGGAAACTGCACCCAGATTGGGATTTGAACTGGGAATCTCTAGCGCGGGCGGCACGGTGGCTTAGTGGTTAGCACGTTCGCCTCTCAGCGCTAGGGATTCCCGGTTTGAATCCCCATCTGGGTGGAGTTTCCATGTTCTCCCCGTGTCTGCGTGGGTTTCCTCCGGGTTCTCCGGTTTCCTCCAACAGTCCAAAAACATGGATCAAGTCAACTGAATTCTCAAAATTGCCACATATAGAGTGTGTCTGTGTGAGTGAGTGTGTGCCCAGCGATGGATTGGCGCCCTGTCCTGGGTGTATCTGCCCAGCGCCCGAGACGTTCTCCCCTGGATGGGCATGGGGAACCCCACCGCGACCCTAATAGAGGAGAAAAGCGGGAGATAATGAATGAATGAATCTCTAGCGCTGAGAGGAGAACATGCTAACCACAAAGCCACCATGCCGCCTAGTTCTAAATCACTTTGAATAAAACTATGCAAAATGAAGCCATGACTTTAGTTCACATCAAACAAACCAAATGACAAAATACAACTTACTATGTCGTATGTATATAACGCAAAATTGCACAACAGTACAACAGCATTTGCAGCACAGTGGTTTAGTGGTCAGCGCATTCGCTTTCTTGGTGGAATTTGCATGTTCTCCCTGAGTCCGTGTGGGTTTCCTCTGGTTTCCTCCCACAGTCCAAAAACATGGATTCAAGGTAAATTAAATGCTCTACATAACCCCATATACCGTGTGTCTTTGTGTGTGTGATAGATTGGCACCCTGTCCTGGATGTATCTGCCCAATGCCCGAAACATTTTACCCTCGAGGGGCACAGGGAACACCCCCCCCCCAACCCTAGTAGAGGATTAAGCAGTAGATAACATATGAATAAATATACAGTATAACACACAGCACACTGTTTATTCAATATATATTCACAGTGATTTCTTAAATGTTTTTTGCTAATAATCAGTTTTTTTCTTCAATTACCACTTAATTAAATTGTTAATCATATGTGTAATACTTTATACTTTATTTAATCAGTTTTTCATATCGTCTTCCCCTCTGTATTATATGCCATGTACATAATTGAGTAGTTTTTTAAATCCGCTTTTTATCCTCTATTAGGGTCGCGGCGGGGTTCTCCATGCCCATCCAGGGGAGAACGTCTCGGGCGCTGGGCAGATAGACCCAGGACAGGGCGCCAACCTATCACTGGGCACACACTCACTCACACAAACGCACTATAAGGGGCAATTTGGAGAATTCAATTGACTTGATCCATGTTTTTGGACTGTGGGAGGAAACCGGAGAACCTGGAGGAAACCCACACGGACACGGGGAGAACATGGAAACTCCACCCAGATGGGGATTTGAACCGGGAATCTCTAGTGCTGAGAGGTGAACGTGCTAACCACTAAGCCACCATGCCGCCCTTTTTTAAATCCATTTTATTTTATTTCTATTTTTGTATATAATGATCTACTGACTTGTATTACATTTTTTTTTTTTTTTAAAGAACTTCTTGTTAAAGGAACGTTAGATGGATCTATAAATTTCTTAATTACTGTCACTTCTGCTACTGAGAAATGTGAATTTCCCCTACTGTGGGACCAATAAAGGATTATCTTATCTTATCTTACAGACCCAATTTCTCAAGCTACTCATGTCTTTTATTTCTTTTTGTCCATCCATCCATCATCTTCCACTTTACCCTCTACTAGGGTTGCGGGGGGGGGGTCCCCATGCCCATCCAAGGGAGAACATTTCGGGCGCTGGGCAGATACACCCAGGACAGGGTGCCAATCTATCGCTGGGCACACACTCACTCACACTCACACACACACACTCTATATGGGGCAATTTGGAGAATTCAATTGACTTGATCCATGTTTTTGGACTGTAGGAGGAAACCGGAGAACCCGGAGGAAACCCACGCGGACATGGGGAGAACATGGAAACTCCACCCAGATGGGGATTCGAACCGGGAATCCCTAGCACTGAGAGGAGAACATGCTAACCGCCCTCATTCCATACTCATTTCTGTTTATTCCTTTATAGTCTGTGTGCTGTCTTGTTGATTATAATACGTTACAGGTCATACATATGTGCACTCACCAAGACAAACACCTCGTATGTGTAACATACTTGGCGAAATTAAGTGATTCTGATTCTGATTCAAATAGACTGACTGATTTAAAGATCCAAACCCTGAATTACACGGCTATAAATAAATAAGAAATAAATACCAAGAACTAAACTCTTAACTTCGTCTTGAGAGCTTTTGTGCCTCCATCAATGACATTCTGTAAATTGATGAGGAATAAAAAAGATCTTATTCTCCACAAAGGGAAAGTTCTAATAACTAATAACTAATTTAACCGCAAACGAAGGGAGTTTTATTCTTTCTTAAAGACAACATTAATTTATTTTGTATAGAAATGCTGCTCTTGTTGACGACCACCAAAAATATGAATCACCCGACATCATTACGATACAGATCAGTGTACACCAAAACAACCAGACACTCAAACAGTTTCTTTCCTCACGCCATTATACTTATAAACAGCTTATAATCACTACAGCATAAATGCACCTTACCATATATATTTTATAACATAAGTATCTTATGTAGAGCAAATTTGTTACTTGTCAATAGAATTGTATAAATTGTAAATACAGTGAATTGTAATTTTACAAGGGAGACACCATCATGCCAGAACCAAATTTATTATGTGTGTAACAAACTTGGCAAAAAATAAAACTGATTCTGATTCTGATTTATGAGTTTAATAGTCGTTTTACTTAAATAATTATTATTTAAAATCTCTAATCTCAAGATTTTACTGTATAACTTATTTACTTTTTTACAATTTCCACTACCTTTAATTTCAGGGATACAGGAGCAGACGTCAGATTAAATAATATCAGATTTTAATTAAGTAACAGCAGGTTAATAATCAATAACAACAGCACTGAGACTCACCAGGACATTGTTGCATGCAGTCAGCCCTCCCTGGTCCTGCATGTGGCTGCATGGTGTGAGACTCCCAAATATCCCTGAAAAAAGAGCACGAGGCTGCTCCCGGTGATGTTCATAGAGAACGATGCTCCGAATGATGGGAATGAGGCACGTCTGAGTTCACAGCCCGACTCGTTTCCAGTTTTACCCCACCTTCCACCTCCTGATACAAAAGCCCTGCCGAACAAGAGGCGAGAACGTGGGGGGACAGAATAGACGAGAGCAGACGGTCTGACCCAGAGTGGTAGGGACAGAAATCTAGGAGGAGACAGATGGAGATGGGGGGGCAGGGAGGGAGGCAGACAGCTAGAGAGGGTGCTTCCACATGGGACCCGAGAGTCTAGACTTAAAGGTTTGGCCAATTTATTTTGCATATGAGAACACAATCAAGTGTCTGAGACAGCTGATCACTTATGGATATTAATTCTGGAAAACCAGACGGCAGTGTGTGTGTGTGTGTGTGTGTGTGTGTGTGAAGTGGTGGCAAAGTAAACAATAGTACCACCAAAAGAATCTGGTTAATGTGGGCAGAACTGTTTGTATAGACAAAACAGGGAACTAGGAAAATACAATATAGAAATAGTAAAAAAAAAAAAAAAAGTATTTATATTTTTGTATATATATATATATATATATATATATATATATATATATATATATATATATATATATATACATACACACACACACATACATATATATATATATATATATATATATATATATATATATATATATATACATACATACACACACACACACACACATACTGTACATACACACATACACATACACACATACATACACACACATATATATAGATAGATAGATAGATAGATAGATAGATAGATAGATAGATAGATAGATAGATAGATAGATAGATAGATAGATAGATAGATAGATAGATAGATAGATAGATAGATAGATAGATAGATAGATAGATAGATAGATAGATAATATGTATTTTTATCTATACCTAGATACTCTAATCTTTATTGTATAGTATCTATGTATTGTGGAGTATCTATCTATCTATCTATCTATCTATCTCTCTCTCAATATATATATACACACACATAGATACTCCAATCTCAGTAGAGACAGGCTTTCATTCTAATGCCTTTCAAAATAGATGACCAATAAGGTTATTGACTTTGTATGGCCATCACACATACAACACAAGTATTTACATCACATTTAGAACTGGAATTTAACATTTAATCAGCTTCAAACACCAGACACCTAAATGTATAAGGCATAGGTGTCAAACACAAACTCATGGGTCATGTCACAGGAACATGGTATATTCTGCTGTTCTCTACAAGGGTCGCGGGGGGGGGGGGGGGGGGGGGGGTTCCCCATGCCCATCCAGGGGAGAACGCCTCAGGTGCTGGGCAGATGCACCCAGGACAGGGCACTAATGTATCACTGGGCACACATTCACGCAGACAGCACACTATATGGGGCAATTTGGAGCATTCATTTCACCTTGATCCATGTTTTGCCACCCATGCAGACACGGGGAGAACATGGATACTCAATCCAGATTGGGATTCGAACCTGGATCTCCAGCCCTGAGAGGAGAACATGCTAACCACTAAGCCTGGAGAGCAGAAATATTTAACAATATTTAAAGTTGAAGTTTATTTTTATAAGATGGCCAATGTTTTGATTTGTTATTTATACTTTTGTGGAAAAGCATCATTTTCATGAATTTTTTTATGTTTTTTAATTTTTTTTTAGCATGTTCAATAATAGGGCGGCACGGTGGCTTAGTGGTTAGCACGTTCGCCTCTCAGCGCTAGGGATTCCCGGTTCGAATCCCCATCCGGGTGGAGTTTCCATGTTCTCCCCGTGACTGCGTGGGTTTCCTCCGGGTTCTCCGGTTTCCTCCCACAGTCCAAAAACATGGATCAAGTGAATTGAATTCTCCAAATTGCCCCATATAGAGTGTGTCTGTGTGAGTGAGTGTGTGCCCAGCGATGGATTGGCGCCCTGTCCTGGGTCTATCTGCCCAGCGCCCGAGACGTTCTCCCCTGGATGGGCATGGGGAACCCCACCGCGACCCTAATAGAGGATAAAGTGGGAGATAATGAATGAATGAATGAATGTTCAATAATTTGACAAGAGATATTTTTATAGTAATTTGAAGTTCTATAAAGTTGAAGTTTTTTAATTGTGGAATGATATTCCTGTCTGTTTTTATTTCTATTCATGTTCAGAAAACATTTACTTTCAGTGTGTTTGATAAATGTTTACCCTGTTTGGGCCACGACATCCAGTGTGCTTTGAGTTTTGGCCCCCGGTGCAATTGAGCTTGACACCCCTGCTATAATGGCCAAAATGAGAACATGTTGCCACAAATCCGAGAACCTTGCTTAGACTTTAGTCTCTAATTTCTTGTGTCATTGAAGTGTTGGCGTTACCCTTTACTTACCCTATACAGTACACCCAGGTTCTAAAACAGGTGGGTGTCCGTATACATGTGATGAAAACACTGGATCTGTTTAATCCACAGAACAGTCTGATAATGTGATCAAAACCACCCGTTCCTGCAGATTCCTTCTTTACAACATCAGGAAGATCAGACCTTTTTGACTGAACATGCTACCCAACTGTTGTTCAAACCCTAGTCCTATCCCGGCTTGATTATTGTAATGCGTTACATGCCGGTCTCCCAGGTTCCACAATCAGACCTCTACAACTGATTCAGAACTCTGTAGCCCGACTCGTGTTCAACCCGAGAACTCAAGAGAACTCATGTCACTCCATTACTCACTTCCCTCCATTGGCTCTCTGTACCTGCTGCATTCAGTACAAGTCACTGACTCTGGCCTACAGAACCATTTCTGGATCTGCCCCCTCTTACCTTCACTCTATCTTTTCAAAATACACTCCGACTCGTTCACTTCGCTCCAGTGATGATTGTCGCCTGGCGATTCCACCTCACTGGAAGCTAATTCTCACTCTGTGGCGTTCACCACTGCAAAATGGTGGAACCATCTTCCCAACTCTGTCCATAAGGCAGAGTCACTTGACATTTTTAAGAAACTACTGAAGACGCATCTTTTTAACGAACGCCTGTTGTAAAAAAAAAAATATTGATTAAAAAATTTCAAAAAAGGAGGTGGCTTAGTGGTTAGCCCGTTTGCCTCTCAGCGCTAGGGATTCCAGGTTCGAATCCCCATCTGGGTGGAGTTTCCATGTTCTCCCCGTGTCTTTTGTGGGTTTCCTCCGGGTTCTCCGGGTTTCCTCCCACAGTCCAAAAACATGTCAATTGAATTCTCCACATTGCCCCATATAGAGTGTGTCTGAGTGAGTGAGTGTGTGCCCAGCGATAGATTGGCGCCCTGTCCTGGGTGTATCTGCCCAGCGCCCGAAACGTTCTCCCCTGGATGGGCATGGGGAACCCCCCCCACGACCCTAATATAGGATAAAGCGGAAGATAATGGATGGATGGATTTAAATAAAATTCAAATAACGATCAGGTTTAATAATTCTACAGTGTAGCTGGATGACTTGTAATGTTCTCGTTTGTAAGTCGCTTTGGATAAAAGCATCTGCTAAACTGACTGAACATGCTACCCAACTGCTTGTTCAAGCCCTAGTCTTATTCCGGCTTGATTATTGTAATGCACTACTTGCCGGTATCCCAACTTCCACCATCAGACCTCTTCAACTGATTCAGAACTCTGCAGCCCGACTCGTGTTCAACCAGCCCAAGAGAACTCATGTCACTCCATTACTCACTTCCCTCCATTGGCTTCCTGTAGCTGCTGCATTCAGTACAAGTCGCTGACTCTGGCCTACAGAACCATTTCTGGATCTTCCCCCTCTTACCTTCACTCTATCTTTTCAAAATACACTCCGACTCGTTCACTTCGCTCCAGTGATGATTGCCGTCTGGCGGTTCCACCTCACCGAGGAGCTAATTCTCATTCTGTGGCGTTCACCACTGCAAAATGGTGGAACCATCTTCCCAACTCTGTCCTTAAGGCAGAATCTCTAAACGGTTTTAAGAAACTACTTAAGACGCATCTCTTTAACAAACACCTGTTATAAAAAAATAAAATAAAAAAAAAAGGGGGGGGGGGGCCGCAGCTTCGAATAACAATCAGGTTTGATGAATTTACAGTATAGTTGGTTTTCTCCATGGCTTCTGACTTGTGGTGTTCTCATTTGTAAGTCGCTTTGGATAAAAACGTCTGCGAAATGACTAAATGTAATGTAAATGTAAATGACTAAATATGATGTAAACATTGTTGATCAGATCAGGATGCATCATGCAGCATGACACAGGCTAATTTATATTCAGGTAACTGATATGAGACAGGAATGATGCCGGGATCAGAGTTATGTGATTAAAGGCAGCACTAGAACAGTGTGTGTGTTGTGTGTGTGTGTGTGTTGGTGTGTGTGTGTGTGTTTGGAATGGAGTGAATAGGCCTGTGTGAAGCAGGTCACAGATCCAGGGTGAGAGGTCAGAGGCTGCCATGTTCCGGGCCTCATTTCCATGTGAATGAGGAGAGAAATCCTCCTCCGTCACAGTGATACAAGTGTGGGAACCTTAGGGGTGTCTGCCTGGTCAGCTGGCATCAGATGGTGGGAAAGTACTCTTAGACAGCCGTATAACTCCATTTAACCTCAAACACAAGATGAATGAAGCCAACATGGCTGCATACATGTGCCGGCTGCAGCTTAAGGGGCTCGCCCTAAATAGATGTTGTGTTTGCTTTTCATCCCAAAAGAGATTTGGGGTTGCAGTCTGGTAGACAGCCACTTGACTGCTTTTTAAAACTCCCATCACTGAATGCATTTATCCAGCTTTTATAGCCGATCAGATCTAGGGATGAGACAATTACAGATTGTGAGGATATGATAAATGTCTAAGGAATAATGCCGATTATACGATTATTAAGAAATAAAAAATAAAAAAAAAAAAATATCAGAAAGCACAGGAAAACTGTGAATGTACCATTTCTCATGTTTCTTATTTATTTTTGTGGTTATTTTTGTTTTGTTATTGGAAAACGCTTGGATGGATACAAAAAATGAATACAAAGTCAGTTAAATGCTCTAATTTGCCCCATATAGTGTGTGTGTGTGCGCGTGTGTTTAAATAAATCTAATAAAGAAAAACAACTAATTAAATCCACTGGGTTAATTAATAAACGCTTGGAAAACGCTTTTTTTTTTTTTTTGCTAAATCCATCCACCCATTATCTTCCCCTTTTCCTCTACTAGGGTCGTTTCCCCATGCCCTTCCGGGGGAGAACTTTTCAGGCGCTGGGCAGATACACCCAGGACAGGGCGCCAATCTATCGCTGGGCACACAGACACTCACACAAACACACTCTACATGGGGCAATTTGGAGAAATAAATCGACCTTCAATCTGTGTTTTTGGACTGTGGGAGGAAACCAGAGAACCCGGAGGAAACCCACGCGGACACTGGGAGAACATTGGGATTCCACCCAGATTGGGATTCGAACCGGGAATCCCTAGCACTGAGAGGAGAACATGCTAACCACTAAGCCACTGCGCCGTCGCTGCTTTACTAAATATTAACACAAAATGGTCAATTATTTTGTGAAAATCTAAATAAAAAATGGGCGGCACGGTGGCTTAGTGGTTAGCATGTTCTCTTCTCAGCGCTAGGGATTCCCGGTTCGAATCCCCATCTGGGTGGAGTTTCCATGTTCTCCCCGTGTCCGCGTGGGTTTCCTCCGGGTTCTCCGGTTTCCTCCCACAGTCCAAAAACATGGATCAAGTCAATTGAATTCTCAAAATTGCCCCCTATAGAGTGTGAGTGTGTGAGTGAGTGTGTGCCCAGCGATGGTTTGGCGCCCTGTCCTGGGTGTATCTGCCCAGCGCCCGAGACGTTCTCCCCTGGATGGGCATGGGGAACCCCACCACGACCCTAATAGAGGATAAAGCGGGAGATAATGAATGAATGAATGAAAATCAAAATTAATCTGTGGCTCTTAAAGTACATTCATCCATTATCTTCCGCTTAATCCTCTACTAGGGTTCCCCATGCCCATCAAGAGAAGAACATGTGGTGGTTTCAGGCGCTGGGCAGATAGACCCAGGACAGGACGCCAATCAATCACTGGGCACACACTCACACACACAGACACACTCTATATGGGGCATTTTGGAGAACTCAATTGACTTGATCCATGATTTTGGACTGTGGGAGGAAACCGGAGAACCCGGAGGAAACCCACACAGACACGGGGAGAACATGGAAACTCCACCCAGATTGGGATTCGACCAGGGAATCCCTAGTGCTGAGAGGAGAACATGCCAACCACTAAGCCACCGTGCTGTCGCGGCTTTGCTAAATATTAACACAAAATATTCAATTACTTTGTAATAATCTGTGGCCCTTTAAGTAAATTCATCCATTATCTTCCGCTTAATCCTCTACTAGGGTCACGGGGGGGGGGGGGGGGGGGGGGTTCCCATGCCCATCAAGAGAAGAACATGTGGAGGTTTTGGGCGCTGGGCAGATACACAGCGGAGAGGGGGTGCCAATCTATCCCTGGGTACACACTCACTCACACAGACACACACTACTATATACTATATATAATGTGATTTAGAGCATTCAATTCACCTTGAATCCATGTTTTTGGACTGTGGGAGGAAACCCACGCGGACACGGGGAGAACATGGAAACTCCACTGAAGGGATAAAAATGTGTGATTTGTAAGTACTTTGTGTTCAAGGGAATTAGCGCATTCGATAACAATGGGGCAACCTGGCCGACAATTGCCCAAGGCCAATATTTCATGAAAACTAGATGCACCTGGCGTCTGGTGGCTGGTGGATAAAGCTCAAGGACAGCCGAGCTGTATCGAGCTCCCCCAGATAAGGGATGGAACGGTGTGTTCACCCCCCCCATAGAACTCCTTCGACAAGTTTTTTCAGAATAAGCAGAGGGAGGGATGGTTTTTCAATAAATACGGTCAGAAACTGGACTTCGGGGCTCTGTCTTGGTGGGACCGGTGTGGTGCTGAGATCAGAGTCGGATCGCGATCTTGGGCTTGTCTTGGACGAACACTGCTTTGACTCGGTTTGTCATAAATAAACCGCTCGATTCGAATAACTCTGAAATCGTCTGTGGGCGGCACGGTGGCTTAGTGTCAGCATGTTCGCCTCTCAGCGCTAGGGATTCCCGGTTCGAATCCCCATCTGGGTGGAGTTTCCATGTTCTCCCCGTGTCCGCGTGGGTTTCCTCCGGGTTCTCCGGTTTCCTCCCACAGTCCAAAAACATGGATCAAGTAAATTGAGTACTCCAAATTGCCCCATATAGAGTGTGTTTGTGTGAGTGAGTGTGTGCCCAGCGATGGATTGGCGTCCTGTCCTGGGTCTATCTGCCCAGTGCCCGAGATGTTCTCCCCTGGATGGGCATGGGGAACCCCACCGCGACCCTAATAGAGGATAAAGCGGGAGATAATGAATGAATGAATGAATGAATGAATGAATGAAATCATCTGTACTGTGCTTTTTGACACCTTCAAAATTGGTTCATCGGGAAAGTTCTGATTTCCTAACACCACCCAGATTGGGATTCGAACCTGGAATCCCCAGTGCCGAGAGGAGAACATGCTAACCACTAACCCTATTAAAGTACATCTTCATATGTATTTGAAAAAAACAAAAAAAATTTTTTGGTGATTAATTATTAACGATTAATTGGCTCATCCCTGGCACGGTGGCTTAGTGGTTGGCACGTTCGCCTCTCAGCGCTAGAGATTCCCGGTTCGAATCCCCATCTGGGTGGAGTTTCCATGTTCTCTCCGTGTCTGCGTGGGTTTCCTCCGGGTTCTCCGGTTCCCCCCACAGTCCAAAAACATGGATCAAGTGAATTGAATTTTCAAAAAATTGCCCCATATAGAGTGTGTCTGTGTGAGTGAGTGTGTGCCCAGCGATGGATTGGCGCCCTGTCCTGGGTCTATCTGCCCAGCGCCCGAGATGTTCTCCCCTGGATGGGCATGGGGAACCCCACAGCGACCCTAATAGAGGATAAAGCGGAAGATAATGAATGAATGGGCAGCACAGCGGTTAAGCGGTTAGTGTTTTTGGCTGGACTCAGCATGTTCTCCTCTCAGCGCTAGGGATTCCCGGTTAGAATCCCAATCTGGGTGGAGTCTCCATGTTCTCCCTGTGTCCACGTGGGTTTCCTCCGGGTTCTCCGGTTTCCTCCCACAGTCCAAAAACATGGATCAAGTCAATTGAATTCTCCAAATTGCCCCATATAGAGTGTGTGTGTGAGTGAGTGTGTACCCAGCGATGGATTGGCATCCTGTTCTGGGTCTATCTGCTCAGCGCCCAAAACGTTCGAACCCCACCGCGACCCTAGTAGAGGGTGGATGGATGGATGGAAGGTCAATTGAATGCTCTAAATTGCCCCATATAGCGTATGTCTGTGTGAGTGTGTGTGTGCCCAGCGAAAGATTGGCGTTCTGTCCTGGGTCTATCTGCCCAGCGCACGAAGCGTTCTCCCCTGGATGGGCATGGGGAACCCCACCGCGACCCTAATAGGGGATAAAGCGGAAGATAATGGATGGATGGAAGGTCAATTGAATTCTCCAAATTGCCCCATATAGAGTGTGTTTGTGTGAGTGAGTGTGTGCCCAGCGATGGACTGGCATCCTGTTCTGGGTGTATCTGCCCAGCACCCGAAACGTTCGAACCCCACCGCGACCCTAGTAGAGGGTGGATGGATGGATGGAAGGCCAATTGAATGCTCTAAATTGCCCCATATAGCGTATGTCTGTGTGAGTGTGTGTGTGCCCAGCGATGGATTGGCATCCTGTTCTGGGTCTATCTGCCCAGCGCCCAAAACGTTTGAACCCCACCACAACCCTAGTAGAGGGTGGATGGATGGATGGAAGGCCAATTGAATGCTCTAAATTGCCCCAATATAGTGTGTTTGTGTGTGTCTGTGTGCCCAGCGATGGATTGGCACCTTGTCCTGGGTGTATCTGCCCAGCACCCGAAACATTCGAACCCCACCGCGACCCTAGTAGAGGGTGGATGGATGGATGGAAGGCCAATTGAATGCTCTAAATTGCCCCAATATAAAGTGTGTGTGTGTGTGAGTGTGAGTGTGTGCCCAGTGATAGATTGGCGTTCTGTCCTGGGTCTATCTGCCCAGCGCCCGAAACGTTCGAACCCCACCGCGACCCTAGTAGAGGGTGGATGGATGGATGGATGGAAGGTCAATTGAATGCTCTAAATTGCCCCAATATAGAGTGTGTTTGTGTGTGTCTGTGTGAGTGAGTGTGTGCCCAGTGATAAATTGGCGTTCTGTCCTGGGTGTATCTGCCCAGCGCCCAAAACGTTCTAACCCCACCGCGACCCTAGTAGAGGGTGGATGGATGTATGGAAGGTCAATTGAATGCTCTAAATTGCCCCAATATAGTATGTCTGTGTGAGTGAGTGTGTGCCCAGCGATGGATTGGCATCCTGTTCTGGGTCTATCTGCCCAGCGCCCGAAACGTTCAAACCCCACCGCGACCCTAGTAGAGGGTGGATGGATGGAAGGTCAATTGAATGCTCTAAATTGCCCCAATATAGTGTATTTGTGTGAGTGAGTGTGTGCCCAGCGTTGGATTGGCGTTCTGTTCTGGGTGTATCTACCCAGTGCACGAAGCGTTCTCCCCTGGATGGGCATGGGGAACTCCACCGTGACCCTAGTAGAGGATAAAGCGGAAGATAATGGATGGATGGAAGGTCAATTGAATTCTCCAGATTGCCCCATATAGAGTGTGTTTGTGTGAGTGAGTGTGTGCTCAGTGATCGATTGGCGCCCTGTCTGGGTGTATCTGCCCAGCGCCCGAAACGTTCTCCTCTGGATGGACACGGGGATGGGCCGCTACCCCGGTAGGGGATTAAGTGGAAGATAAGTGGATGCGGTAATGGATGTCTCAACCCTAATCAGAACTCTGCAGAGATCCCACGTTCTTTCTCAGTTGGCTTTCTGTGTGTGTCCGTTCTTTTTTGTTTTTTTTTTTTCGGCTGGTTTTGCAAATTCCAGAAATAAAAACCCCATTATTTCATAAATACATCGATTTTATTCACATATTAATCGAAACTGTCTCATATAGTCCTCAAATACGCCGACTTCTCAAATTCACGTTACCCTTTCATAGTGTGATGCTTTGTATCGGTTTCCTTTAAAATCCTGGATTCCATGAAATCCTCTGTGCTTTTTTCGTCTCTTCGTAACAAACGAGTTCATCTCCAGGTTTGAAGTCGACAACCTCGTCCAGCAAGACGCCGCACTCCAAACCTGTCTTGACCGTCTGCACGTCGTCCTTATGATGCTTTAATGCCATTAAAGACCCTGGGTTTAAAAAAAACGACACAAAAAAACACATTAATAAAACTCTTTGCCCCCTTTTTTAAGATTGGCGGACTCTTTTAAAAAACAGTTAAAGACTTATTTGTTTAAACAGGCATTTGGTTGTTGTGTTTTTATTTTTTTGTGTTTTTGTTTTTTATGTGGTGTAAATTGTGCTTTTATTGTGTTTATTCTCGTTTATTTTTTATGTTTTATCCTTTTGTAAAGCACGTTGCGGCCTGTGCCTATAAAAAGTGCTACATAAATAAAGTTTACTTACTTACTTACTTATTAATAAAGAAAATTATACTGCTTACATTTCAGATACTGCCTCCTCAGTGTTATGACATCATAAATAAAATAATAAGGTTTGTATTTCCTAAATATGGGCGGCATGTGGTTAGCATGTTCTCCTATCAGCGTTGGGGATTTCTGGTTCGAATCTCAATCTGGGTGGAGTTTCCATGTTCTCCCCGTGTCCCCGTGGGTTTCCTCCCACGATCCAAAAACATGGATTCAAGGTCAATATAATGCTCTAAATTGCCCCATAGAGTGTGTGTTTGATTGTGTGTCTGTGTGTGTGAGTGTGTGCCCAGCGAAAGATTGGCCCCCTGTCCTGGGTGTATCTGCCCAGCACCCGAAATGTTTCCTCCCACAATCCAAAAACATGGATTCAAGGTAAATTTAATGCTCTAAATTGCCCCATATAGAGTGTGTTTGATGTGTGTCTATGTGAGTGTGTGCCCAGCAAAAGATTGGCCCCCTGTCCTGGGTGTATCTGCCCAGCACCCGAAACGTTCTCCCCTGGATGGGCATGGGGAACCCTCCGTGACCCTAGTAGAGGATTAAGTGGAAAATAATGGATCCATGCACAAAATCTGCCCAACGCCTGAAACGTTTCCTCCCACAATCCAAAAACATGGATTCAAGGTAAATTTAATGCTCTAAATTGCCCCATATAGAGTGTGTTTGATGTGTGTCTGTGTGAGTGAGTGTGTGCCCAGCGAAAGATTGGCCCCCTGTCCTGGGTGTATCTGCCCAGCACCCGGAATGTTTCCTCCCACAATCCAAAAACATGGATTCAAGGTAAATTTAATGCTCTAAATTGCCCCATAGAGTGTATGTTTGATTGTGTGTCTGTGTGAGTGAGTGTGTGCCCAGCGAAAGATTGCCCCCCCTGTCCTGGGTGTATCTGCCCAGCACCCGAAATGTTTCCTCCCACAAACCAAAAACATGGATTCAAGGTAAATTTAATGCTCTAAATTGCCCCATAGAGTGTATGTTTGATCCTGTGTGAGTGAGTGTGTGCCCAGCGAAAGATTGGCCCGCTGTCCCATCTGCCCAGCACCCGAAATGTTTCCTCCCACAATCCAAAAACATGGATTCAAGGTAAATTTAATGCTCTAAATTGCCCCATATAGAGTGTGTTTGATTGTGTGTCTGTGTGAGTGTGTGCCCAGCGAAAGATTGGCCCCCTGTCCTGGGTGTATCTGCCCAGCACACGAAATGTTTTCTCCCACAATCCAAAAACATGGATTCAAGGTAAATTTAATGCTCTAAATTGCCCCATAGAGTGTATGTTTGATTGTGTGTCTGTGTGAGTGAGTGTGTGCCCAGCGAAAGATTGGCCCCCTGTCCTGGGTGTATCTGCCCAGCACCTGAAATGTTTCCTCCCACAAACCAAAAACATGGATTCAAGGTATATTTAATGCTCTAAATTGCCCCATAGAGTGTATGTTTGAGTGTGTGTCTGTGTGAGTGAGTGTCCCCAGAGATAGAATGGCCCCCTGTCCTGGGTGTATCTGCCCAACGCCTGAAACGTTTCCTCCCACAAACCAAAAACATGGATTCAAGGTAAATTTAATGCTCTAAATTGCCCCATAGCAGGGGTGCTCAATACGTCAAAGGGGTGTCGGTAGATCGCGATGGAGGTTATCACGTATCAGCGCTTTTTTCACAGCACAGTATCTGAAGCACTTATACACACACACATTCACACACAATGTGATTCTCTCTCTCTCGCTGAGAGATTCGTCTCTCTCGCTGTACCCAAAACCGGTATGTGGCCACGCCTCCATGCCTAAGTCCGAAGCACTGCCTCCCGAATCATCTCCATTAGATTTACATTACATTACATTAGAGTTTCTGTTTATGTTTATGTTTACACTTTATTTAACTGACAGACGAGTGAAGGACGAGTGAAGCTCAAAAAGAACTCAAATGTTTCACTTTCATTCAGAGTGGGGGGTTGGTTTTTTTCCAATGTCAAACTCAAAATGCATTTGCGACGACGTTTTATTAATGTTCATGTTCTGTTTGGGGGTGGCACAGTGGCTTAGTGGTTAGCATGTTCTCCTCTCAGCTCTAGGGATTCCCAGTTCGAATCAAGTTCACGTTCAAGTTATTTATTTCTATAGCGCTTTTTACAACAGTACATTTTCACAAAGCAGCTTTACAGAATGAAAAGCCTTTAAACCCCCAAAGAGCAAGCCGAAGCGACAGTGGCAAGGAAAAACTCCCTTTTACGCTGTTATTCAAGGGAGAAACCTTGGGAGGACCAAGACTCAGTGGGGGACTCATCCTCCTTGAGCGGCCAGGCAGCAACAACAGTGTAGGACAGCTATGTCCAGATATTAAACAAATGGAAAAACTAACAACTGGAAAACTATATGTGAGTCCATTAAGGGTCTGCAAGACCACCAGTCCAATTAATAATCCCAATCTGGGTGGAGTTTCCATGTTCTCCCTGTGTCCACGTGGGTTTCCTCCGGGTTCTCCGGTTTCCTCCCACAGTCCAAAAACATGGATCAAGATCAATTTAATTCTCCAAATTGAGTGTGTTAGTATGCCCAGTGATGGATTGGCGCCCTTTCCTGGGTATTTCTGCCCAGCGCCCGAAGTGTTCTCCCCTGGATGGGCATAGGGAACCCCCCTGTGACCCTAATAGAGGATAAAGCGGAAGATAATGGATGGATGGATGTTCTGTTTGGGGAAATGCAGGTTACAGTGATTGTTGTACATTTGTGCTGTATACTGTGTGTTTAACTAAAATCAGGTTCTCCGTGCTATTTGCTGGAATGTGTTTAATAAAAGAGCAATTCTAACAGATTGGACAATACTAACATGATGTGTGTAAACAGGTTTCAATATAAAAGCCTAAAAAATAGAGACTGACCCCGGTAGATCTCGATGACCTGTCCAATGGAAAAGTAGATCTCGGGCCAGAAAAGTGTGGACACTCCTGCCCTATAGAGTGTGTGTTTGAGTGTGTGTCTGTGTGAGTGAGTGTCCCCAGAGATAGATTGGCCACCTGTCTTGGGTGTATCGGCCCAGCGCCCGAAACGTTTCCTCCCACAATCTAAAAACATGGATTCAAGGTAAACTGAATGCTTTAAATTGCCCCATATAGTGTGTGTCTGTGTGAGTGAGTGTGCCGAGTGATAGATTGGCGCCCTGTCCTTGGTGTATCGGCCCAACGCCTGAAACGTTTCCTCCCACAAACCAAAAAACATGGATTCAAGGTAAATTTAATGCTCTAAATTGCCCCATATAGTGTGCGTTTGAGCGTGAGTGCACCCAGTGATAGATTGGCGCCCTGTCCTGGGTGTATCTGCCCAGTACCCGAAATGTTCTCCTGAATGGGCATTGGGGAACCCCCACCCCCTCCCCCGTGACCCTAGTAGAGGATTAAGAGGAAGATAATAATTGAATGAATCAATTCATTTTCTAAATCTATAGATAATAACAACATGAACATCGTTCTACCCTTAAACTCATTTTGTGAAGCTGTTTTTACAGTTAATCAGGTGCTTTAACACGTCAGAACAGTCAGTGTGTACCTTCCCAAAGGACCGTTTTTCCTCTGAGCAGCCGGAATTTCTTCTTCTTGTCCAGCAGCCCCTTCTGAACTCTACAGCCTGCGATGGGAAGCTTCTTCTTCCCAACCGTCACGTCAAAGATGGCCAGGACCGAAGCCTCTCCTGTTAACATTTACATTTCGTCATTTAGCAGACACTTTTATCCAAAGCGACTTACAAGGTTTTGTTTGTTTTTGTTTGTTTGTGTTTAGCGCCGTATCAGCACGCTGGGGCTATTTATACGGTGGTACTGTTAGAATGTCCGTCTTTCCCCGGGAGAGGGCGGCTTACGCCGAGGAATTGCGCAACGCCGCTCGCGCCTAGTGAGCGCTCCCGGGTACCGACCACGCGGGGAATAATGCGTGCGTGGGTCCGTGGAAACGCTCCCACGAAATACGACCTGCACGGAGAAGGTGTGCAGTGCCGTACCGTGGTTGAACGCGGAAGGAGAGGTCCGAGAGACACCGGGATAAAATCCAAAATGAGAATTTATTAAAAATCGGTGACGGGACACCAACTGAGAGGGGGGAACAAAACGAACAAAGTAACAAAGGGCATCATAACCACAAAACAAAGACGTGCGCCGACTGACAGGAAAACTAAGAATAAATAACAAATCAACTAAACACGTGCACAAAACAAACCAATCACCCAACTGAAACAATTAAGAACCAAAACGAGGGACAGGTGCCACAGGCACCTGTGACAGGTACATAGGTTGTGTTTCTATTCTATCTTAGTACGGGCTATATCTGGTCCTTCAAATGTAGATGTGTCAGGTAGTTTAGTATTTTTCCTGGTTCTGTGGTCTTGAGTGGGTTTTGGGTATTGTTAACTAAAGTATTTCAGTCTTTCTGGTTGTAGTGTTGGGCAGTCCATCAGTATGTGTCTTATTGTAAGTGTGGCTTTACATAGATGGCAGGTAGGTGCGACTTCCCCTGCAAGCAGATGTTTGTGTGTTAGCTTGGAGTCCGATGCGGCATCTTGTGATAATGGTTTGATTTGCACGATTATCCATTCTAGTGTAGGATTTCCCTACTTTTGGCTCAACTTCAAACAGTTTGTTTTGTGGGTTGTTGTTCCATTCGTTTTGCCATTTGTTTTTAATGTGTGATGAGATTTTTGGGAATGCGTCTGTAGCGGGCCAGAGTCGGGTGGTGATCTCCCCTTCCGTTGATGTTCTAGCGACTCTGTCTACTCTTTCGTTGCCAGGAATTCCAATGTGGCTAGGTATCCAGCAGTAGATTACATTATATTACTGTTCTCGTAGGGTTTTGTCTTTTTTCAGTATCTCAGAAATAATGGTGTGGTCTGTGTCTAGATTTTTAAGCACGATATTGAGTCTGTACAGATAAGGAATTTTTGGTTATTGCATCTTTGTATATATTCCAGTGCTAGTAATAAAGTGTGGGCTTCTGCAGTGAAGATAGAGCTGTGGTCTGGTAGTCGGATGCTGTGTTGGTGATTTGTAGATACAATAGCAGCTGTGACTTTTGTCTCGGTTTTGGATCCATCTGTATAAATTGTTATATGGTGTGGGAACCGTTCTCTGATATTGAGAAATAATCTGTGGTGTTCGTTTGGGTGAGTGTTTTCCCTTCTGCTTTTCAGTAAGTTTCAGTATGATTTCGGGTGTCTGGTGACTTACAAGGTGAACACAGGGTTAAATCACAGCATCCCTGGAGCAATGAGGGTTAAGGGTCTTGCTCAAGGACCCACACTGGTAACTTCAGTGGACCTGGGATTTGAACCCCCAACCTTCAGATTGACAGCCCAACGCCATAACCACTAAGCTACTGCACACTTTTTAAGACAAGTTTATTTTACTGTAAGCTTGTTGATTCAAAAAAAGTAACAGAGTCATGTGCAGAGATGAAGACGCCGTGATTCTCATTGGAAGGAAGAAAGATAGAGAGGATTAGGAATGGGGTCATTAAAATGACAGCACTACGGAAACAACGTTGTAACGGGGAGACTGATCGATACGGTTCGATAAAGTGATTTATTTTCCCTACAGTGCTTACATACAGAGGAATTAACCCATCCTCCACATTTAACCCGTCTGTGCAATCAAACACACACAGAGTGAGGTGAGCAGCCATAGCCATAGAGCTTGGTGGGACCAGGAATCGAACCAGGGACCTTCAGTTCGCAATGCTGTTCCTTAACCACAAGCCTACGACTGTCCCTGGACTAGGGGTGTCTTCAACTAAGGATTTTCATAGTCGAATCTGATTCGTCAGATTTTCCCTATAGTCGACTGATAGTCGAATCAGTTAAAATTTCACCACAAGATGGCGTTATAAGCGTGGTTTTTAAAAAAGATTTTTTTTTATATATATTTTACTTGTTTTTCTAGAGCACCGTAAATGGGATCCCCGTTCTGGACTTTTGCGCTGATGTTGGTTGTTGTCGTGTGATATGCAAGAATTAGATGACATAACTTGCACTTTACTTTCTTGGGTTCGTTTTTATCTTTTTCAAAAAAACTCATGCTTTTTAGTAGCCATAGCCATTATGGAA
Organism: Corydoras sp. C115; assembly: GCA_019802505.1. NCBI lineage: Eukaryota > Metazoa > Chordata > Actinopteri > Siluriformes > Callichthyidae > Corydoras > Corydoras sp. C115. Next base: position 693,892 of record JAFMOC010000178.1, on the reverse strand, counting down.
AAATACACCGGTAGATGCTAACGGCCCTGTAGCGTGTTCAGCTCTGCTCATTTGGAACGTGCAACTAACTGCAGGGGGAGATTTATTAATGTGTAGCCTATTGTTAAAGCGCACACATCATTAAAAAAATATATTAACAGAAATTAGGATGATTTTATTTGACAAAAGGCTATATATATAACGAAAACAAAGACATTTCATGTTAAAACTAATGCTTAGCAGCAGCCATGGGCACCCCCGTGTGGTCAAAATGGTACATTCGACTATGAGGTTCATAGTCGACTACGGTTCTCCGAATCGAATCGTCGAATCAGCGAATATTGCAGCTCACCCCTACCCTGGACATTAGGGTGGCAACAACGAATCGATAAAAATCCATTATGAAAAGTGTTGGCAACGAATTTCATTATCAATTCGTTGTGTCGCACGACTTGTGTTACTCGCATTGTCGTAACCGCTTACGTCACCTGCAGCGCTTCGTCAATGCTAAAATAATAATAAGAGCGTGTTGAACAGAACGAGGCGGAATCTGCGAAACAAGATTAACAAAGTGTCATAAATTATGCAAAGGAAACATGGCCGATGCAGAAAAAAAGCCTCGGCTTAGATCATCAAAAGTGTGAGAGCACTTCACCCATCCATCCATTATCTTCTGCTTTATCCTCTACTTAGATGCCTTAAACTCATACTGTAAATAAACCCAGACATTTATTGACCTGTTTAATAAAGACATGGAATTTTTTTTTTTATACAATTCATCGATTAATCGGAAAAATAATAGACCAATTAGTTTACTGCTCAGTTCCTCCTTTAGGCATTAGGATCTCAGAATTTAGGATTTCGGGCGTCTGGATCTCAGACGTCGGGACCTCGGACTTTTTGGATCTCAGACGTTCGAGTCTCAGACTTTTAGATCTCAGACGTTTGGATCTCAGACGTCACATTTGGATCTCAGACGTTTGCATCTCAGACGTTTGCATCTCAGACGTCACATTTGGATCTCAGACGTTTGGATCTCAGACATCACATTTGGATCTCAGACGTCATATTTGGATCTCAGACGTCATATTTGGATCTCGGATGTTTGGATCTCAGATGTTTGGATCTCAGACGTCACATTTGGATCTCAGATGTTTGGATCTCAGACGTTTGGATCTCAGACGTCACATTTGGATCTCAGACGTCACATTTGGATCTCAGACGTTTGGATTTCAGATGTTTGGATCTCAGACGTCACATTTGGATCTCAGACGTCACATTTGGATCTCAGTCGTTTGGATTTCAGATGTTTGGATCTCAGACGTTTGGATCTCAGACGTCACATTTGGATCTCAGACGTTTGGATCTCAGACGTCACATTTGGATCTCAGACATTTGGATCTCAGACGTCACATTTGGATCTCAGACGTTTGGATCTCAGACGTTTGGATCTCAGACGTCACATTTGGATCTCAGACATTTGGATCTCAGACATCACATTTGGATCTCAGACGTTTGGATCTCAGACGTCACATTTGGATCTCAGACGTCACATTTGGATCTCAGACGTTTGGATCTCAGACGTCACATTTGGATCTCAGACGTCACATTTGGATCTCAGACGTTTGGATCTCAGACGTCACATTTGGATCTCAGACGTTTGGATCTCAGACGTCACATTTGGATCTCAGACGTCACATTTGGATCTCAGACGTTTGGATCTCAGACGTCACATTTGGATCTCAGACGTCACATTTGGATCTCAGACGTTTGGATCTCAGACATGTTAGGATGTCAGACGTCACATTTGGATCTCAGACGTTTGGATCTCAGACGTTTGGATCTCAGACGTCACATTTGGATCTCAGACGTTTGGATCTCAGACGTTTGGATCTCAGACGTCACATTTGGATCTCAGACGTTTGGATCTCAGACGTCACATTTGGATCTCAGACGTTTGGATCTCAGACGTCACATTTGGATCTCAGACGTTTGGATCTCAGACGTCACATTTGGATCTCAGACGTTTGGATCTCAGATGTTTGGATCTCAGATGTTTGGATCTCAGATGTTTGGATCTCAGATGTTTGGATCTCAGACGTTTGGATCTCAGATGTTTGGATCTCAGACGTTTGGATCTCAGACGTCACATTTGGATCTCAGACGTTTGGATCTCAGACGTCACATTTGGATCTCAGACGTTTGGATCTCAGACGTCACATTTGGATCTCAGACGTTTGGATCTCAGACGTCACATTTGGATCTCAGACGTTTGGATCTCAGACGTCACATTTGGATCTCAGACGTTTGGATCTCAGACGTCACATTTGGATCTCAGACGTTTGGATCTCAGACGTCACATTTGGATCTCAGACGTTTGGATCTCAGACGTCACATTTGGATCTCAGACGTTTGGATCTCAGACGTCACATTTGGATCTCAGACGTTTGGATCTCAGACGTCACATTTGGATCTCAGACGTTTGGATCTCAGACGTCACATTTGGATCTCAGACGTTTGGATCTCAGAAGTCACATTTGGATCTCAGACGTTTGGATCTCAGACGTCACATTTGGATCTCAGACATGTTAGGATGTCAGACGTCACATTTGGATCTCAGACGTCACATTTGGATCTCAGACGTTTGGATCTCAGACGTCACATTTGGATCTCAGACATGTTAGGATGTCAGACGTCACATTTGGATCTCAGACGTCACATTTGGATCTCAGACGTCACATTTGGATCTCAGACATGTTAGGATCTCAGACGTCACATTTGGATGTCAGACGTCACATTTGGATCTCAGACGTCACATTTGGATCTCAGACGTTTGGATCTCAGACGTCACATTTGGATCTCAGACGTCCCGTTTGGATCTCAGACGTCACGTTTGGATCTCAGACGTCACGTTTGGATCTCAGACGTCACGTTTGGATCTCAGACGTCACGTTTGGATCTCAGACGTCACGTTTGGATCTCAGACGTCACGTTTGGATCTCAGACGTCACGTTTGGATCTCAGACGTTTGGATCTCAGACGTCACATTTGGATCTCAGACGTTTGGATCTCAGACGTCACATTTGGATCTCAGACATTTGGATCTCAGACGTCACATTTGGATCTCAGACGTTTGGATCTCAGACGTCACATTTGGATCTCAGACGTCACATTTGGATCTCAGACGTTTGGATCTCAGACGTCACATTTGGATCTCAGACGTTTGGATCTCAGACGTCACATTTGGATCTCAGACGTCACATTTGGATCTCAGACGTTTGGATCTCAGACATGTTAGGATGTCAGACGTCACATTTGGATCTCAGACGTTTGGATCTCAGACGTCACATTTGGATCTCAGACGTTTGGATCTCAGACGTCACATTTGGATCTCAGACGTTTGGATCTCAGACGTCACATTTGGATCTCAGACGTTTGGATCTCAGACGTCACATTTGGATCTCAGACATCACATTTGGATCTCAGACATCACATTTGGATCTCAGACGTCACATTTGGATCTCAGACGTCACATTTGGATCTCAGACGTCACATTTGGATCTCAGACGTTTGGATCTCAGACATTACATTTGGATCTCAGACATGTTAGGATGTCAGACGTTCGGATCTCAGACGTCACATTTGGATCTCAGACGTTTGGATCTCAGACGTCACATTTGGACCCCAGACATTTGGATCTCAGACGTCACATTTGGATCTCAGACGTTTGGATCTCAGACGTCACATTTGGATCTCAGACGTTTGGATCTCAGACGTCACATTTGGATCTCAGACGTTTGGATCTCAGACGTCACATTTGGATCTCAGACGTTCGGATCTCAGACGTCACATTTGGATCTCAGACGTTTGGATCTCAGACATCACATTTGGATCTCAGACGTCACATTTGGATCTCAGACGTCACATTTGGATCTCAGACGTTTGGATCTCAGACATTACATTTGGATCTCAGACATGTTAGGATGTCAGACGTTCGGATCTCAGACGTCACATTTGGATCTCAGACGTTTGGATCTCAGACGTCACATTTGGACCCCAGACATTTGGATCTCAGACGTCACATTTGGATCTCAGACGTTTGGATCTCAGACGTTTGGATCTCAGACGTCACATTTGGATCTCAGACGTTTGGATCTCAGACGTCACATTTGGATCTCAGACGTTTGGATCTCAGACGTCACATTTGGATCTCGGACGTTTGGATCTCAGACGTCACATTTGGATCTCAGACGTTTGGATCTCAGACGTGGTCCCGAATGGATCCCAAATGTTGGGGTTCACTTGCCACCGCGGGCCCTTGAGCAAGGCCCTTAACCCTCGTTGCTCCAGGGGAGTTGTATCATGGCTGATCCAGGTGATCCCAACCCAGCTATTAATTTAACTTCTTGTAAGTCACTTTGGATGTAAGCATCTGCAAAAATGGCATAATGTAGTTTTTGTTCAACATCAGCTCACCTAAAACGTCTCCACGGTAACCGGGGGCAGTTTACTGCTCAGTTCCTCCTTCAGGTCATCGATTAGACGGTAGATATGCGGTGAATCTTCAATGGGACGCGCTTCTTCACAGCCAGCTCCTGAAGGGTCTTATTAACTTGGACGTTGAATCCGTAAATGACTCCTAAAGGAAAGTTAAAGAAAGTTAATGCATTACATGGTCAAAAATATTCGCACAGCTGAGTTGCTGTAATGAGCTGTGTGACATTCCGGACAGGATCTCAGACGTTCGGGTCTCAGGCATCACGTTAGGATCTCAGACTTTTAGATAACAGACTTTTAAATCTCAGATGTTAGGGCCTCAGATGTTCAGGTCTTAGACGTCACTTTAGGATGTCAGACGTTTGGGTTTTAAACATTTGGGTGCTCTGACTTTTGGATCTTGGGCGTTAGGATCTCAGACTTTAGGATTTCGGGCGTCTGGATCTTGGGCGTCTGGACCTCAGACTTTTGGATCTCAGACGTTCGAGTCACAGACTTTTAGATCTGAGACGATTGGGTCTCAGACGTCACGTTTGGACTCAGACATCGCGTTAGGATCTCAGACATCAGAGGTCCTTTGGGACTCAGACCTGTGGGACTCAGACCTGTGGGACTCAGACCTGTGGGACTCAGACTTTTAAATCTCAGATGTTAGGGCCTCAGATGTTCAGGTCTTAGACGTCACTTTAGGATGTCAGACGTTTGGGTCTCAGACATTTGGGAACTCGGGCGTCTGGACCTCGGACTCTTGGATCTCAGACGTTCGAGTCACAGACTTTTAGATCTGAGACGATTGGACCTCAGACGTCACGTTTGGACCTCAGACGTCACGTTTGGACTTCAGACATCACATTAGGATCTCAGACATCACGCTTGGACCTCAGACATCACGCTTGGACCTTTGGGACTCAGACCCTTGGGACTCAGACCCTTGGGACTCAGACCCTTGGGACTCAGACCCTTGGGACTCAGACCCTTGGGACTCAGACCCTTGGGACTCAGACCCTTGGGACTCAGACCCTTGGGACTCAGACCCTTGGGACTCAGACCTTTGGGACTCAGACCTTTGGGACTCAGACCTTTGGGACTCAGACCTTTGGGACTCAGACCTTTGGGACTCAGACCTTTGGGACTCAGACCTTTGGGACTCAGACCTTTGGGACTCAGACCTTTGGGACTCAGACATCACATTTGGATCTCAGACATCATGTTAAGATGTCAGACGTTTGGATCTCAGACTTTAGGGTCTCAGACGTCACGTTAGGATCTTGGACATTTCAACCTCAGTCTTTTTGTACCACAGACTTTTTTTTTTTTTTTTAACGACTTACCTGAAAAAGTCTCCGCCAGGTTAATATCATTCTCAGAGATTTCTCCGACTCCGAAATGCACCACATTCAATCGGCACTCGTCCTCGGCGTCGTAACTCGCAAGGATGTTCAAGATGGTTTCCACTGAACCGTCAACATCACCTGAAATGCAACACGCGGTGTTAAAGGCTTCACATTCGAACACAGTGCCCAATTCAAAAGCACCCTGTGGATTTCACCTTTAATGATGAGAGGCAGGCGCGGATCGTCGGTCTCATCCTGCTCGCTGATCCTGAGGGGCATCTGGTGCTTGTGGGCCCGATATTGAACCAATTTCCTCTGCGTCCAGTGGAGATGGGCCAGGGGCTCCCTCTCCTTCTGATAGCTCTCCTGGTGCTGCTTCTGCTTGGTCTCTATGGCTTCCTGATCCTCCTTCATCTTATCCAGTTCATCCCTGGACATCCGCCAGTCCACCACCTCTCGAGCCCTTTGCTGAGAAACCAGCACTTTGTACAGTGAGTGTGTGTGCACTTTAGGACCGTGGACTACAATCTAATAGAATCTGTCTTGGGAACAGCTTCAAAATAAAGTTTGGATTAAGTTCAGATTACTGGGCGCAGTTTATAAAAAAATCTGGAAAAAATGTATTGTATGTTATGCATTGATACGATTGTGAAGCGATCTCAGACGTCACGTTTGGATCTCAGACATCACGTTTGGATCTCAGACGTCACGTTTGGATCTCAGACGTCACGTTAGGACCTCAGACATTACGTTAGGACCTCAGACGTTTGGACGTCAGACCTTTGGATCTCAGACATCACGTTTGGATCTCAGACGTCACGTTAGGACCTCAGACATTACGTTAGGACCTCAGACGTTTGGACGTCAGACCTTTGGATCTCAGACATCATGTTTGGATCTCAGACATCACGTTAGGACCTCAGACATCACGTTAGGACCTCAGACGTTTGGACGTCAGACCTTTGGGTCTCAGACCTTTGGGTCTCAGACCTTTGGGTCTCAGACATCACATTTGAATCTCAGACATCACATTTGGATCTCAGACATCATGTTAGGATGTCAGATGTTTGGATCTCAGACATCATGTTAGGATGTCAGATGTTTGGATCTCAGACATCATGTTAGGATGTCAGATGTTTGGATCTCAGACATCATGTTAGGATGTCAGATGTTTGGATCTCAGACATCATGTTAGGATGTCAGATGTTTGGATCTCAGACATCATGTTAGGATGTCAGACGTCACGTTAGGATCTTGAACATTTTGACCTCGGTCTTTTTGGACCTCAGACTTTAGTTTTTTTTAATGACTTACCTGAAAAATGTAATGTAATCGTTTGGATCTCAGACATCACATTTGGATCTCAGACATCACGTTAGGACGTCAGACGTTTGGACGTCAGACATCACGTTTGTATCTCAGACATCACGTTAGGACCTCAGACGTTTGGACCTCAGACGTTTGGACCTCAGACGTTTGGACGTCAGACGTTTGGGTCTCAGACATCACATTTGGATCTCAGACATCATGTTGGGATGTCAGATGTTTGGATCTCAGACGTCACGTTAGGATCTTGAACATTTCGACCTCAGTCTTTTTGGACCTCAGACTTTTGTTTTTTTTAACGACTTACCTGAAAAATGTAATGTAATCTAGTTTGATTTTTATTGTGAACGCTGACCCTGAGTAACAAGGACATATGAAATATCGCCATCTAGAGGCCAGATTACTGGACGCAGTTTATAAAAAACATCTGGAAAAAATGTATTGTATGTTATGCATTGATACGATTGTGAAGCGGTCAGAGGTGCTCGTTATTGTCGATGATGTCACGGCTGGACAAACGGCTCAGCCAATCAGATTAAGGACCGGAACTATAACATACAACTATATACCTATTTTATAATAGGTATCATATGGAGAGTAGGATTAAACACCTTTCATCCATTATCTTTCGCTTAATCCTCTACTAGGATCATGAGGGGGAGGGGGTTCCCCATGCCCATCCAGGGGAGAACGTTTCGAGTGTTGGGCAGATACACCCAGGACAGGGCGCCAATCTATCACTGGGCACACTCACTCACAGAAACTATATGGGTCAATTTAGAGCAGCCACAGTACACAGAAGGAAACATATCAGGTTCTGAATGAATTTATTCAATAGAACATCATGAAGGTCCATGTTCTCCCCGTGTCCACGAGGGTTTACATTTACATTTGGTCATTTCTCCAAAGCATCTTACAAGGTGAACACAGGGTTAATCACAACATCCCTGGAGCAATGAGGGTTAATGGTCTTGCTCAAGGACCCACATTGGTAACTACAGTGGAGCTGGGATTTGAACCACCAACCTTCAGGTTGATAGCCCAACGTCCTTACCACTGAGCTACCACACCCAAACCGGAGAACCCGGAGGGTTTCCTCCGGGTTCTCCGGTTTCCTCCCACAGTCCAAAAACAGGAATTAAGGTCAATTAAATTCTCCAAATTGCGAGAGTGTGTTTGTTTGTGTGCCCAGTGATATATTGGCGCCCTGTCCTGGATGCCCACCCTAGTAGAGGATAAAGCGGAAGATAATGGATGGATGGATGATGGTCAATTTTGGAAATCTGATTAATTTTAAGCCCATAGTCGTGCCAAGAACCCACCTCAGATTCCACCTGCAGGATCTCCTCACCAGCGGACGGCAGCTGCTTCCAGCCGACGATCTGAACGGGAACTCCAGGACCCGCCTCTTGGACCGACTTATTGTTCTCATCGAAGAGCAGACGTACTTTACACCAAGACCGTCCGGCAACCAGGATGCAGCCCTTCTTTAATGTACCTCGTTTGATGATCGCCATGGTTATGGATCTGTAAAGGAGCCGTTTCAGTGTGTGGACAGTGTATCGGAATGCTTTACAGAAAGGACACGTTGTTTACCCTTTGCCCCGGTCGGTTTGGCTTTCAATCACCGTGCCTTCCACCAGGCCAGTGGGATCGCTTTTTAACTCCATCACCTCAGCGAGGGTCACGATCGCCTCAGTCAGTCCCAGCATATTCTCTCCCTGCGGATACAGAAGTCATGGAACCAATGGGGACATTAAGGAAAATCCACGAGTCCATGACCACTGAACCAAATATCGCCATCATTAAAATACACTGTTCACCTGCAAAACTCACTTCTATATGATTATAACAGACATCTGGTCTGAAGAAAGGCTTAAAATGAGCTTTATGGACCATACCATGTCATATGTTCAACTAAATCCAGGACAAAATGCCGAATAAAATATATTCATTGTATTTATTTACAGTGCCTCACAAAAATATTCGGCCCCTTTAAAGTTTTCAACCCACATTTCAGGCTTCAAACATCCATCCATCCATGCATCCATCATCTTCCACTTTATCTTCTACTAGGGTCGTGGAGGGGTTCCCCATGCCCATCCAGGGGAGAACGTCTCGGGCGCTGGGCAGATACAACCAGGACAGGGCGCCAATCTATCGCTGGGCACACATTCACTCACACAGACACACTCTATATGGGGCAATTTGGAGAACTCAATTGACTTGATCCATGTTTTTGGACTGTGGGAGGAAACCGGAGAACCCGGAGGAAACCCACGCAGACATGGGGAGAACATGGAAACTCCAACCAGATTGGGATTTGAACCGGGAATCTATAGCGCTGAGAGGAGAACATGCTAACCACTAAGCCACCGTGCTGCCCAAGTGTAATATTAAAACGAAAAAAAAACAAATAAAATAAAGTCTCTAGTACGGATGGTGACCTAAGGTGTGTTAACCCCTTCGTACACACTCCATAACAAACATCTATAATAAAGTGATGTTAAGAACGATATGTAAAGCGACTTAGTGGATTTAAATCAGTGTTATGAACTGATGAGGACAGGCCACTAAGTTAGCACAATGCATCATAGCAACCCTTAAGCACGGTGGTGGAGGGGTGATGAGTGGGCATGTTTTGCAGCCACAGAACCTGGACCCACTCCTACACTCGCTCTCTTACACACACACACACAAACAGCGGTTAACATGTACTGACCTTCAAAGCGGATATGTGAATGGCCTGAACATCTCCTCCAAACTCCTCACACACGACCTCGTAAGACAGGAGGTCCTGCACCACCTTCTTGGGATCTGCTTTATGCTTATCGCATTTATTCACTGCTACAATCAGAGGGACTGGTGCAGAAAAAAGAAATATCCAGGTGTCGCCATATATTTACAATAACGTATTTATTGAAATTACATCATATAAAAGGTTTAGAGAGAATAATCTCTATTGGATGAAGCAGTTAGCCCTCCCATCTTACAAATGTGTTTAGCCAAGGCAACACAAAAGTACCCTTTGATGGTTGGGGTCAGAGTGTAGGGTCAACTACGATACAGGACACATAGAGGTCCCTTCCCTTCCTGTCCCATCAGACAGATACTTTCATTCAATGCATCTTACAAAACTATCCATCCATCCATTATCTTCCACTTTATCCTCTACTAGGGTCGCGGGGGGTCCCCATGACCATCCAGGGGAGAATGTTTTGGGCGCTGGGCAGATAGTTGGTGTGGTAGCTCGGTGGTTAGGGTGTTGGGCTGTCAATCTGAAGGTTGTGGGTTCAAATCCCAGGTCCACTGAAGTTACCAATAGGGGTCCTTGAGCACGACCCTTAACCCTCATTGCTCCAGGGATTGCCGTATCAACCCTGTGCTCACCTTCTAAGTCACATTGGATAAAAGTGTCTCTTAAAAGACCAAATGTAAGGTTTTTTTTTCCGTGTTCACAGTTCCACTTACTGTAAAAATGGACTTTGTAGGACCTACAATTACAGACTGTAGTCCATCTGTTTGTGGACTACAGTACATACGGTGTTACTTTGTTCTCTAATGGTCAGAACCCCAATTGTACCAGCACAGAGCAGGTTTTATTTGGTTGGGGAATTATTCCTATCCCAAAACCCAGATTGGGATTCGAACCAGGATCCCCAGCACTGAGAGGAGAACATGCTAACCACTAAGCCACCGTGCCACCCCACCATGATATCTGTACATCCTAAACCAGACTAAACCCCACTTTCCAGTAAACTTAGTAGACTTTCACTCCTGCAGACGTTTTCTTTAATAACCAATCAATCAGACGAATAAGATCACCTTTAGAATTCTTGGCATGCTCTATGGACTCTACAGTTTGGTTCATCACTCCGTCGTCGGCAGCAACCACCAGGATGACGATGTCGGTGACGTGCGCGCCACGTGCCCTCATGGAGGAAAAGGCCGCGTGTCCAGGAGTGTCCAGAAACGTTATGGATTCACCAGAGGGCAGCTGGACTGAAGGCAAAAGTTGACATATAATATCTATGACACTGAGGTCTTTGCATATGAATTTTAATGCATGATCTGTTTATTATGTGACATCCATCCATCCATTCTTATCTTCCACTTTATCCTCTACTGGGGGGGGGGGTTCACATGCCCATACAGGGGAGAATGTTCCGGGCGCTGGGCAGATACACCCAGGACAGGGCACCAATATATCCCTTGGCACACTCACTCACTCACACAATCACACTCTATATGGGGCAATTTGGAGAATCCAATTGACCTTAATCCATATTTTTGGACTGTGGGAGGAAACCGGAGAACGCAGAGGAAACCCACGCAGACACAGGGAGAACATGGAAACTCCACCCAGATAAAAACTAAGCCACCGTGCCACCCTCTGTTATGTGACAGTAATAATAATAATAATAATAATAATAATAATAATAATAATAATAATAATAATATTAGTAGTAGGGCGAGGGGGCGGTTCCCCATGCCCATTCAGGGGAGAAAGTTTCGGGCGCTGGGCTGATACACCCAGAACAGGGCGCTGGGCACACACTCACTCACACAGATACACACACTATGGGGCAATTTAGAGCATTCAATTTACCTTGAATCCATGTTTTTGGACTGTTGGAGGAAACCGGAGAACCCGCGGGGGAACATGGAAACTCCACTCAGATTGGGATTCTAACCTGGATGCCCAACGCTGGGAGGAGAACATGGTAACCACTAAGCCACCATGTTACCCGCTAACCAATTTAACCTTTAATTATACTTTGATGTATTTCCATCGCAGATTGAAGCAGGGGGTGTGGTGTTGTAGTGGTTAAACCAGCTGAAGCTGAGGATTGGTTCTGTGTTTGGCTCTTATCCGGAACATTTATGAAGTGCAACAGTGAGATTTGTAGTGCTGTTTGCACGTATTTGGCTTGTTCCCATTAGGGGGCGCCACAGTACAGAAGCTCTGCATATTCACCCAGATGTTCTTCCTGATAGAACACTCCGAACACTACTATCCCGAGTTTGGGACCTGCATTGAGAGTTCACTGATACATACTCGCCTAATGACTGGGACAAGTCAGTGTCTTCAAGACTGTTACCTAGAAAAGCCCCAGTGTGCTGAGTGATGCCCCCAGCCTCCTGTTCCACAATCTGACTCCTCCTCAGGCTGTCCAGCAACGTCGTCTTGCCGTGATCCACATGCCCCATGATGGTCACCACTGGTGGTCTACTGACCAAACATGCTGGATCTGGTGGAGGCCTGAAGAGAACATTTATAATATTTTCATAAAATCCAACTGTTTAAAAAGGACAATCAGGTGCAGACAGGGGCAATAGAAATGTGGATAGAAACATTCACGTCGACATTCTAATTCGTCACGTTTTTACTCAAATCAAAGTCTAGGGTGGAATGATCTTACTGAGCAGTGTCCAATGGGTGTCAATTACTGACTTGTATTGCTTTCAAGTTGCTTTGGATAAAATAACCTGTAAAATGGCCAAAAAAACACAAGCAACTCACAAAAAACAGGGAAAATGGAGAAAAACTAACAAGAAACACACAAAACACCCAAAAAGCCAAGGTAAAACACAAGAAGAAACCAAGGAAAAAAAGCAAAACACAAACAAAACACATGAAAAACCAAGAAAGAATGCAATAAAGAAATCCAGGAAAATGCTGGAAAAACATGAAAAAAGCATTAAAAAAAGGAAAAGAGCATGAAAACCCGAGGAAAACCACGATTAACACACAAAATGCATGAAAAAAAACAAGGAAAAATGCAGAAAATGTAAGAAAAACACAGGAAACACTAGAAAAACAAGCAAAATGCACGAAATGTCCAAGGAAAACGTGAAAAAGGCAGGATAAACCCAAAAATAATATAGAGGGATAAATATAAGTTAGTGGTGGTATAGTATAATTAGTATACTGAGTAGTATAGTATAGTATAGTATAGTATAGTATAGTATAGTATAGTATAGTAGGAATAACATAGTACAATAAGTTACAGGTGGTATAGTACAATTAGTATACAGTGAACAGCATGAGTAGTATAGTTGTAACTGCCTATTTGAGCAGTTTATCTTTTGATTGTTTTAAAGTATATTTAAATTGTATTTTATATTTTCTGTTCCTTTAAGAACATTGACAACGTTAATTTCCAAGGTTACAAGGCTACAAAGGCCACGGAGGGAGCTACAATAGTGGAGGTAGTATAGTATAATTAATATAGCGGGAGTAGTACTGTATAATAGGTGTAGTATATTCATTCATTCATTATCTTCCGCTCTATCCTCTATTAGGGTCGCGGTGGGGCTCCCCATGCCCATCCAAGGGAGAACGTCTCGGGCGCTGGGCAGATAGACCCAGGACAGGGCGCCAATCCATCGCTGGGCACACACTCACTCACACAGACACACTCTATATGGGGCAATTTTGAGAATTCAATTGACTTGATCCATGTTTTTGGATTGTGGGAGGAAACCGGAGAACCCGGAGGAAACCCACGCAGACACGGGGAGAACATGGAAACTCCACCCAGATGGGGATTCGAACCGGGAATCCCTAGCGCTGAGAGGCGAACGTGCTAACCACTAAGCCACCGTGCTGCCCAGGTGTAGTATAGTGGGATTAATATAGTGGGAGTGGCATAGTAGGATTATTATAGTGAGAATAGTAATGTAGGATAAGTTACTCGTAGTATAGTACAATTAGTATTCTGTGAAAAGTATAGTGCGAGTAGTATAGTTGAAGTAGTATAGTATGATTAGTATAGTAGGAACAATATAGTAGGATAAGTATACTGTAAGTTACTGGTGGTATGGTACAATTAGAATACTGTAAAAAGTATAGTATGATTAGTATTGTGGAAGTAGTATAGTAGGAATAATATAGTAGGATAAGTTACTGGGGGTATCGTACAATTAGTATACAGTAAAATGTATAGTCTGAGTAGTACAGTGGAAGCAGTATAGTATAATTAGTATAGTGGGAGTAGTATAATAGATGTAGTATAGTGGGATTGATCTAGTGGGAGTAGCATAGTGAGAATAGTATAGTAGGATAAGTTAACTCATGGTATAGTACAATTAGTATACTGTGAAAAGTATAGTGCGAGTAGTATAGTTGAAGTAGTACAGTATGATTAGTATAGTAGGAACAATTTAGTAGGATAAGTTCCTGGTGGTATAGTACAATTAGAATACTGTAAAAAGTATAGTACGAGTAGTATAGTATGATTAGTATTGTGGAAGTAGTATAGTAGGAATAATATTGTAGGATAAGTTATTGGGGGTATGGTACAATTAGTATACAGTGAAAAGTATAGTCTGAGTAGTACAGTGAAAGTAGTATAGTGGGAGTAGTATAATAGGTGTAGTATAGTGGGATTAATATAGTGGGAGTATATTATAAAACTTAGTTGATGTGTGGTGGAAAAATGGGGAAAGTTATGAAGGTATTCTGTATATAAATGTGATGTTGTATTGTGCTTCGTAGTAGTTCGTAGGTTTAGTATAGTGAGAATAGTATAGTAGGATAAGTTACTCGTCGTATAGTACAATTAGTATACTGAGAAAAGTACAGTGCGAGTAGTATAGTATGATTAGTATAGTGCAGTGCTTCACAAATAGTGGGGCGCGCCCCCCTGGGGGGGGCGCAGTGCGGTGCATGGGGGGGCGCATAACAAGAAATCACAGAGCAAGTGATATTAAGTTTACTGAACAAACCCTCAAGAGACAACACGGAAAAATATTTAACAGAGATGAGGAGAGAAAGACGGAGAGAGACGAAGATAACGAGAGCAAAAAAAACTAACTGAAAACTAAATGTCGAAGCGAATGTAGAGCCTGGCTTCACTGTAACTGTAACTTCACTGTAACTGTAACTTCACTGTAACTGTAACTTCACTGTAACTAAAGGTGAAGACGAAGAAAGACCGGTTTCTCTTTAAATGTTGGCAGTGGACAGCGTGAAGCCAAATAGATGAAGGCGTCACTTAAAGACATTACACCCCAATCACGCTGATAACCGCTTGAGTTTTTAAATCGTAAACGTGACGAGTATAACCAGCAATCATCCCGCTTTATGAAAGCTACTTCAGAAAATCTGTGCTGCAAAACGGACGCGTTAGAGACATTAGTTCTGACTTCCTCAAAAAAAACAAAAAGAAAAACAGCACAAATTGTTGTATTGATTTTTGATTTGTAGGTTAAAGTTAATAAATTGAGCTCCTAAATGAATGTTGATAATCAATTTGAATTCATTATTATTTATTGATTTTATTTCATTTCATTTTTCAGTATCAAATGCAGTCAGTTCAAAAAATGTTTCTAGTTTAAATAAGGATTTCATTCGTTTCTGTTACAAACTAAAAAACAAAGTTAATCAAAATGATTCTTTGTTCTAAGCTCATTCATTCATTATCTCCCGCTTTATCCTCTATTACGGTCGCGGTGGGGTTCCCCATGCCCATCCAGGGGAGAACATCTCGGGCGCTGGGCAGATAGAACCAGGACTGGGCGCCAATCCATCGCTGGGCACACACTCACTCACACAGACACACTCTATATGGGGCAATTTTGAGAATTCAATTGACTTGATCCATGTTTTTGGACTGTGGGAGGAAACCGGAGAACCCGGAGGAAACCCACGCAGACACGGGGAGAACATGGAAACTCCACCCAGATGGGGATTCGAACCGGGAATCCCTAGCGCTGAGAGGCGAACGTGCTAACCACTAAGCCACCGTGCCACCCTCTTTGTTCTAAGTTGATCTATATTTCTTTCTTTTTTAATAATAATAGTTAATAAGGAGACATTGTTATAAAAGAGGGGTACTTATAACAAATTTATAGACAAATGATGCTACAGTGGGTGCGTAAAAATACTTTTTCATCCCATTTTGTCATGTACGGGGGGGGGGGTTATTATTATTATTATTATTATTATTAGAATAGTAGGAATAGTTTAGTAGGATAAGATACTGTTTACAGGTGGTTTTCTCTGAATCATTGCTTTTGCTCTCGAATATTTTTACAGGTATGGTTCCCTTTGTGTTCTCCCCATGTCCGCATGGGTTTCCTCCGGGTTCTCCGGTTTCCTTCCACAGTCCAAAAACTTGGATCAAGGTCAATTGAATTCTCCAAATTGCCCCATATAGAGTGTGTCTGTGTGAGTGAGTGTGTGCCCGGTGATCGATTAGCACCCTGTCCTGGGTGTATCTGCTTGGGCATGGGGATGGGCATGGGGAATCCCCACCGCGACCCTAGTAGAGGATAAAGTGGAAGATAAGGACGCCCCCTAATGGACTCACATATAGTTTTCCAGTTGTTAGTTTTTCCATTTGTTTAATATCTGGACATAGCTGTCCTACATTGTTGTTGCTGCCTGGCCGCTCAAGGAGGAGGAGTCCCCCACTGAGTCTTGGTCCTCCCAAGGTTTCTTCCTTAAATAACAACATAAAAGGGAGTTTTTTCTTGCCACTGTCGCTTCGGCTTGCTCTTTGGGGGTTTAAAGGCTTTTCATTCTGTAAAGCTGCTTTGTGACAATGTACTGTTGTAAAAAGCGCTATAGAAATAAATAACTTGAACTTAGATAATGGATGGATGGTTCCCTTTGCTAAATAATCCAGAACCCACAGAACAGCTCACGCTGCAGCCTCTTACTGTCTCTGGATGTCTTTGTTTGTTTGGACCTCGTTCTCGTCCTCTTTGGCCCATCTGTACTTCATTCCAGATCTTTTGATGACCTGCTTCAGCAACTCCTCCTCTAACACAGTATTCGGCCGCAGGCGGTTCACATTTACAGCCGTGTTCAGCAGAGCTTCATGAACATGATCTACAGGAGACACAGCGATCCATGAAACCACTTACATCAGCTGCTTTATAACTCAGAACAACCGAAATTCCGAAAGCAGCCCTCACCGATGTCTCTGTTCATAGCTGCTGCGAGCTCAGAGACGCTCATGGACTGGCGAATCTCCACCTCCTCTATCTTTTGCTTCTCGATCTTCGTGGTTCGCTGGTTGAATCTCTGACCTGCACCATGGCCTCGACCCTAATTGATGTCACACCATTTATACAAACACAATACACACCTGAAACGTCCTGATCTAACTTTAATGAGGCATTTGGTCTACAATGCTGCCATCTACTGGAACGAGTTGGAACTTCATACAAACACAGGAGGGCCATCAAGTATGATCAGATAAGATAAACCTTTATTTGTCCCACAATGGGGAAATTCTAATTCTCAGCAGCAGATACATTACAAGAAAGGTGAGAAAGATCCTTAGAAAGAAATTTTAAAAATTAGGAAAAAATTAAAGAGAATTAGAAATGTGTGTATATACATATAAAAATCTAATTTTCAGTTATTTACAGTCATACAATAGAGGAATAAAATGAAACAAATATTGCACATATGGTATCTAATTATTAGTATTAAGTATTAAAGCATTCATTTTGATGTCATGTTTAGCTGTACTAAAAAAATAAAGCATCTTTGGGATGAATTAGAACCCTGACTACTAGCTACTAACTTTCCCAAAAAAGCCACCGCAGACTGATGGTATAATGATGTCTACTCAGTTCCAACTCAACAGAGTACGTTACGCGTTGTTACCTGTTTGGCCGCCAGATGGCGTACTTGATATGCGGTGGAGGAAGGCAGAACATCCAGTCCCCGGGCTGATATTACCCTTCTGATCAGGTTAGAAAGTGCTTTAATCATGACACTGAGAAAACAAACACACAACAGAGAAAATTAAAATAAAATCATTAGAATTCAGTTTCTAAGGATTTAATCTTAATGTGTACATTATATTTACAATTAGGGCTGCAACTAACGATTATTTTGATAATCGATTAATCGGTCGATTATTTTTCCGATTAATCAATGAATCATATATATATATATATATATATATATATATATATATATATATATATATATATATATATATATATATATATATATATATTTTTTTTTTTTTTTTTCATTCATTATCTCCTGCTTTATCCTCTATTAGGGTCGCGGTGGGGTTCCCCATGCCCATCCAGGGGAGAACGTCTCGGGCACTGGGCAG
Organism: Corydoras sp. C115; assembly: GCA_019802505.1. Taxonomy (NCBI): domain Eukaryota; kingdom Metazoa; phylum Chordata; class Actinopteri; order Siluriformes; family Callichthyidae; genus Corydoras; species Corydoras sp. C115. The sequence goes on along the minus strand of JAFMOC010000178.1, from coordinate 675,666 downwards.
ATAGACCCAGGACAGGGCGCCAATCCATCACTGGACACACACTCTATGGGGCCATTTTGAGAATTCAATTGACTTGATCCATGTTTTTGGACTGTGGGAGGAAACCGGAGAACCCGGAGGAAACCCATGCGGACACGGGGAGAACATGGAAACTCCACCCAGATTGGGATTCGAACCAACCGAGAGGCAAATGTGCTAACCACTAAGCCAGTGCTTCTCAAATAGTGGGGCGCGCCCCCCTGGGGGGGCGCAGTGCGGTGCCTGGGGGGGCGCATAACAAGATATCACAGAGCAAGCGATATTAAGTGCATTGAACAAACCCTCAAGATACAACATGGAGAAATATTTAACAGAGATGAGGAGAGAAAGACGGAGAGAGACGAAGATAACGAGACCAACAAAAGTCAACCGAAAACTAAAACGAGGAAAGTGTATGTAGCGCTTGGTTTCACGGTAACTAAAGGTGGGAGACGAAGAAACACCGGTGTGTCTGCTGTGTCTTTAAATGTTGGCAGCGGACAGCGTGAAGCCAAATAAATGAAGGCGTCACTTAAAGACATTACACCCCGATCAATTAAAGACATTAAATTCCAATCACGCTGATAAGCCGTTTGAGTTTTTAATCGTAAACGTGACGCGTATAGTCAGCAATCAAAATGCTTTATTTTAGAAAGCTACTTCAGAAAAGCTGTGCGCTGCAAAACGGACGCGTTGTAGACATTAGTTCTGACTTCCTCATTTTGATAATTTTTTAAAAAACAGCACAAATTGTTGTATTCATTTTTGTTTTGTAGATTAAAGTGTTAATAAATTGTGCTCCTGAATTAATGATGCTGATGAATTTGAATTTATTATTATTTATTGATTTTACTTAATTTCATTTCAGTTTTAACAGTATCAAATGCCAGTCAGTTCAAAAATGTTTCTAGTTGAAATAAGGATTTCATTCGTTTCTGTTACAAACTAAAAAAAACAAAGTTATATAAAATTATTCTGTTCTAAGTTGATCTATATTTCTTTCTTTTTTGTTTTCTTTATTGTTAATAAGCATACATTGTTATAAAAGAGGTGCACTTAGAACAAATTTATAGACAAATCATACTACAGTGGGCGTGTAAAAATAATTTTTCCCCATTTTGTCATGTACGGGGGGGGGGGGGGTGTGTGTGTGTGAGTGTGCGTGTGTGTGTGTGGGGGGGGGGGGCGCAAAAAGTTTTCTTCTTCCTAGGGGGGGCTTAACAGAAAATAATTGAGAAGCACTGCACTAAGCCAATGTGCCGCCCATACATACACACATATATATATATATATATATATATATATATATATATATATATATATATATATATATATATATATATATATATATATATATATATATATATATATATATATATATATTTTTTTTTTTTAATTCAATGCCTTTAGATTACATTTAGTCATTTAGCAGACACTTTTATCCAAAGTGACTTACAAATGAGAACATCACAAGTCAGTAGTTACGAAGAAAACCAGCTACACTGTAAAATTATTAAGCAGGTCAATAAATGTCTGATTTTATATGAGTTTAAGGCATCCAGGTAGTGTACAAAATACTAAAATACACAAATTTGTGTAGCTGTAATGTTACCTCATCCCCATCACTCCCATAGTGTGCAGTGTCTTCACTCATATTTTGTAAGAAATTAAAACGTGAAGCTTGATCATTAATTAGCACCATGTGTACAAATTGTATGTATTTATAAAGCACATTTAAACACTGCTTAAGATAATTAAATGGAAATAACACGTTCTCCATCACGGTCATCATCCAGTTAACAACCAAAAACTGTATGAGTGCAGCGTTACGTTAATTCACTTAAAAACTAAAGAAACTCAGAATATTGTAGTGATTTACTCTGCTGTTCAGCCTCATCCTCCTCCGTGACTCTTTAGTTTCAGGTGGTGGATCATCACCGTGGTGCTGCGTGCAGGTGAATTAATTTTTGCAGAGCTTGCATGTTACACGTACTTTATTTGTGTGAAGCATTAAGTGCTCCCGCATGTTTGGTTTTTCAATCGGAAGCTTTTTTTTCTGCGTTGGCTGTGTTTCATTTGCAGAATTTATCAACTTGTTTTGCAGATTCCGCCTCGTTCTGTTCAACCCGCTATTTTTTTTTCAGCGTTGTTGAAGCGCTGCAGGTGACGAAAGCGGTTCCGACATTGCGAGTTACGCGGAAATCACGCGACCCAACGAATTTCGTTATCGACACTTTTCATAATTGATTTTTATCGATTTTATTGATTCATTATTGCAGCCCTATTTACAATCTTCAGCTTTTAACATCGGATCCCTACTGCACCAGCTAACAGGAACTGTTTAGATTCAAGGATTTATGGATTTTTATTGTCACATCACCTAGTACTGGGGTACTGGTGAGTGAAAAACTTTTGAGCAAGTACCCACAACTGTGCGAAAAAAGCAATATTTACAAATATGCAAATATGAGGAAGAGAATACAATAAAATTAATTAATTCATTCATTATCTCCCGCTTTATCCTCTATTAGGGTCGCGGTGGGGTTCCCCATGCCCATCCGGGGAGAACGTCTCGGGCGCTGGGCAGATACACCCAGGACAGGGCGCCAATCCATCGCTGGGCACACACTCACTCGCACAGACACACTCTATATGGGGCAATTTTGAGAATTCAATTGACTTGATCCATGTTTTTTTTTGTGTCGCCTACAATATTGTGTCGCCTACAATAAATTTAAAATATAAAAATTTAAATATGAAATATGAGAAAGGTATGTAAGAGGGTGTATTTAAGAGTATATGTGGGTGTTGTGCAGTAAAGTGCAAGGTGCGGTGTATATGTAAGGTGGAAATTGTCCGAGTATGGGCAGTTCACAGTTCTACAGTTTATGTTCCTTTAATGGTTCTGCATCCATACTGGTACCTGCAGGAGAATTCCAGCTGCATAAAAATGTGTGGTATGATTACATAAAGCTGTTAATTCTAAAGCATTTTTGTGTTTCAATAGCGCCCTTAAGAGCACTGTGTTTGATTCAAGAAAATATTTCAACATTAAAGGTTTTTATTTTTCATTATTTCTGAGAAGTTATTTTAATTCCAAACACAATCACATTAGAGTAAGAGTTTTTAGATTAATTGACTAATCGAAAAGATTTAATTTGTAAATTAATCAATAGAAAATGAATTGTTAGGTGCAGAGCTAGTATAGTGATACTAAAGTACAATTTGTATAGTATGAGGAGTATAGTAGGAGTAGTATAGTGTGATAGTGGGACTAGTATTATGAGAATATCCATCCATTATCTTCCGCTTAATCCTCTATAAGGGTCACGGTGGGGTTCCCCATGCCCATCCAGGGGAGAATGCTGACGAATACTGTATGGAACCTGACAAGGCGGTCCTGCAGGACGCCCCCTAATGGACTCACATATAGTTTTCCAGTTGTTAGTTTTTCCATTTGTTTAATATCTGTACATAGCTGTCCTACACTGTTGTTGCTGCCTGGCCGCTCAAGGAGGAGGAGTCCCCCACTGAGTCTTGGTCCTCCCAAGGTTTCTTCCTTAAATAACAACATAACAGGGAGTTTTTTCTTGCCACTGTCGCTTCGGCTTGCTCTTTGGGGGTTTAAAGGCTTTTCATTCTGTAAAGCTGCTTTGTGACAATGTACTGTTTTAAAAAGCGCTATATAAATAAATTACTTGAACTTTACTTGAATGTTTTGGGCGCTGGGCAGATACACCCAGGACAGGGTGCCAATCTATAGCTGGGCACACACTCACTCACACACACACTCTATGTGGGGCAATTTTGAGACTTCAATTGACCTTGATCCAGGTTTTTGGACTTTGTGAGGAAACCGGAGAACCTGGAGGAAACCCACACGGACACGGGGAGAACATGGAAACTCCACCCAGATTGGGATTCGAACCGGGAACCCCTAGTGCCGAGAGGCGAACATGCTGACCACTAAGCCACCGTGCCAGCCTATAATAAGTATAGTATTGTAGCAATAATATAGTTTGGAGTAATATAGTTCAAATTCAAGTAAATTATTTATATAATGCTTTTTACAATAGTACATTCTCACAAAGCAGCTTTACAGTGTTATAAGCCTTTGAACCCCAAAGAGCAAGCCGTGGCAAGAAAAAACTCACTGTTAAGTTATTTTTTTAAGGAAGAAATCTTGGGAGGACTGAGGCTCAGTGGGGGACTCATCCTCCTTGATCGGCCGGGCAACATCAACAGTGTAGGACAGCCATGTACAGGTCATGTGATGATCAGGTGACCCGTATTTAACAATTGAAAACCATATAAGTCCATTGAGGGTGTCCTGCAGGACCTTCAGTCCAATAAAAATCCAGGTTCCTTTCAGTAATTGTCGAGGCCGCAGTGAGAGGTCTTATTGTGAGAGGACTATACTACGAGTAGTGTACTCAGATTAGTATATTTGGTGTGCTGTAGTACAATCAGTATACTGTGAAAAGTGTAGTATAGGAGTAGTATAGTGGGAGTACTATAGTATGATTGGTATAGTGAAAACAGTATAGTAGGAGTAGTAGAGTAGGATTTATATAATGTGTGTAATATAGTAGGATTAGTATAGTGAGAATAGTATAGTACAAATAATATCGTAGGAGTAGTGTAGTGGGATTAGCATAATGGGAGTGGTATAGTGGGAGAAGTATTGTGGGATTAATAATTTGGGAGTGGTAAAGTGGTAGTATAGTTCGATTAGTATAGTGTGAGAAGTATAGTAGGGGGTGTTTAGTGGGAATAGTATAATATGATAAGTATAGTGGGAATAGTATAAGATTAGTATAGTGGGATTAGTATATGATTAGTATAATGGGATTAGTATAAGATTAGTATAGTGGGAGTAGTATAAGATTAGTAGAGTGGGAATAGTATATGATTAGTATAGTGGGAGTAGTATATGATTAGTATAGTGGGATTAGTATATGATTAGTATAGTGGGATTAGTATATGATTAGTATAGTGGGATTAGTATATGATTAGTATAGTGGGAATAGTATAAGATTAGTATAGTAGGAATAGTATATGATTAGTATAGTGGGAATAGTGTAATATGATTAGTATAGTGGGAGTAGTATAAGATTAGTATAGTGGGATTAGTATATGATTAGTATAGTGGGAGTAGTACAAGATTAGTATAGTGGGATTAGTATAGTGGGAATAGTATATGATTAGTATAGTGGGAATAGTATAATATGATTAGTATAGTTGGAGTAGTATATGATTAGTATAGTGGGAATTGTATAATATGATTAGTATAGTGGGAATAGTGTAATATGATTAGTATAGTGGGATTAGTATATGATTAGTATAGTGGGATTACTATAATATGATTAGTATAGTGGGAGTAGTATAAGATTAGTATAGTGGGATTAGTATATGATAAGTATAGTGGGAATAGTATAATATGATAAGTATAGTGGGAATAGTATAATATGATAAGTATAGTGGGATTAGTATATGATTAGTATAATGGAAGTAGTATAAGATTGGTATAGTGGGAGTAGTATAAGATTAGTATAGTGGGATTAGTATATGATTAGTATAGTGGGAGTAGTATAAGATTAGTATAGTGGGAGTAGTATAAGATTAGTAGAGTGGGAATAGTATAAGATTAGTATAGTGGGATTAGTATATGATTAGTATAGTGGGATTAGTATATGATTCGTATAGTGGGATTAGTATATGATTAGTATAGTGGGATTAGTATAATATGATTAGTATAGTGGGAGTAGTATAAGATTAGTATAGTGGGATTAGTATATGATTATTATAGTGGGAATAGTATAATATGATAAGTATAGTGGGAATAGTATAATATGATAAGTATAGTGGGATTAGTATATGATTAGTATAATGGAAGTAGTATAAGATTGGTATAGTGGGAGTAGTATAAGATTAGTATAGTGGGATTAGTATATGATTAGTATAGTGGGATTAGTATATGATTAGTATAGTGGGATTAGTATATGATTAGTATAGTGGGAGTAGTATATGATTAGTATAGTGGGATTAGTATATGATTAGTATAGTGGGATTAGTATATGATTAGTATAGTGGGAGTAGTATATGATTAGTATAGTGGGAATAGTATATGATTAGTATAGTGGGATTTGTATATGATTAGTATAGTGGGAATAGTATAAGATTAGTATAGTGGGATTAGTATATGCTTAGTATAGTGGGAATAGTATAATATGATTAGTATAGTGGGATTAGTATAGTGGGATTAGTATAAGATTAGTATAGAGGGATTAGTATATGATTAGTATAGTGGGAGTAGTATATGATTAGTATAGTGGGAGTAGTATAATATGATTAGTATAGTGGGATTAGTATATGATTAGTATAGTGGGATTAGTATATGATTAGTATAGTGGGATTAGTATATGATTAGTATAGAGGGATTAGTATATGATTAGTATAGAGGGATTAGTATATGATTAGTATAGAGGGATTAGTATAGTGGGGAAAGTATAATATTAGTACAGTATGAGAAGAATAACGTAATTAGTATAACGACCATCGTAAGTGGAGTATAGTAAGAGTATGACAGAGTGTTGGGGTTTCTGACGTCATCAGCTCTCCTGCAGTCTGTATGTGACCTGAGCTTTACATCCAAATATTCATTACATCTAAAAACAAAACAAAAACATGAATCGTTTACCTGCAGAGCTTCAGTGTGGTGACGTCACTTCATCGATACGATGATATTTAATAACAATGATTATTTAAAAAAGACTGAAAATCCGATCACGCTGTTATCTCAGGACAAATTCAGCAACGTGAAGCTGCAATAGCTTCCGGGACCGGCACAACGTTTTCAAAATAAAAGCATCGGTCTCGGTAACATAACTGTGGACACCATTTTAAACTCATTCATTCATTTCATTCATTATCTCCCGCTTTATCCTCTATTAGGGTCGCGGTGGGGTTCCCCATGCCCATCCAGGGGAGAACATCTCGGGTGCTGGGCAGATCCCCCCAGGACAGGGCGCCAATCCATCGCTGGACACACACTCACTCACACAGACACACTCTATATGGGGCAATTTTGAGAATTCAATTGACTTGATCCATGTTTTTGGACTGTGGGAGGAAACCGGAGAACCCGGAGGAAACCCACGCGGACACGGGGAGAACATGGAAACTCCACCCAGATGAGGATTCGAACCGGGAATCCCTAGCGCTGAGAGGAGAACATGCTAACCACTAAGCCACCGTGCCGCCCATTTTAAACTCAGATCTTAAGATTTATTTACAAATAATGAATGCAATAGGCCCGGATTTTTTTTTAATTCCATTATTTTTTGAAGATTTTGAAACTTTACAATTGTATTTAATAAATCATCGTTGCTGTGGAGGGCGACACGCTGGCTTAGTGGTTGGCATGTTCTCCTCTCAGCGCTAGGGATTCCCGGTTCGAATCCCCATCTGGGTGGAGTTTCCATGTTCTCCCCGTGTCCGCGTGGGTTTCCTCCGGGTTCTCCGGTTTCCGCCCACAGTCCAAAAACATGGATCAGGTCTATTGAATTCTCCAAATTGCCCCATATAGAGTGTGTCTGTGTGAGTGAGTGTGTGCCCAGCGATGGATTGGCGCCCTGTCCTGGGTCTATCTGCCCAGTGCCCGAGATGTTCTCCCCTGGATGGGCATGGGGAACCCCACCGCGACCCTAATAGAGGATAAAGCGGAAGATAATGAATGAATGAATGAATGTTTATTTCACCAGAAAAGTTATTTTTTAAAGTTTCTTTAACACTCTGCACATAGACAAAACTGTACCAAAAAATAAAAACAATTTCTATGTCGAACTCTTATTGCTTTGCTCTGCAGTACACTCTACACTCACTCAGTACACTCAAACACACTATAAATGGGGCAATCTGGAGAATTCAATTGACCTTGATCCATGTTTTTGGACTGTGGGAGGAAACTGGAGAACCCAGAGGAAACCCACGCGGACACGGAGAGAACATGGAAACTATGGGGCAAATTGGAGAATTGAAGAATGGGATTGTTATTCGAACCCAGATTGGAATTCAAACTGGGAATCCCTAGAGCTGCGAGGAGAACATGCTAATCACTAAGCCACCTGTGTGTAACATATTTGGTAAAATAAATCTTGTTCTGGGGCGGCACGGTGGCTTAGTGGTTGGCATGTTCTCCTCTCAGCGCTAGGGATTCCCGGTTCGAATCCCCATCTGGGTGGAGTTTCCATGTTCTCCCCGTATCCGCGTGGGTTTCCTCCGGGTTCTCCGCTTTCCTCCCACAGTCCAAAAACATGGATCAAGTCAATTGAATTCTCAAAAATTGCCCCATATAGAGTGTGTCTGTGTGAGTGAGTGTGTGTCCAGTGATGGATTGGCGCCCTGTCCTGGGTCTATCTGCCCAGCGCCCGAGATGTTCTCCCCTGGATGGGCATGGGGAACCCCACCACGACCCTAATAGAGGATAAAGCAGGAGATAATGAATGAATGAATCTTGTTCGGATTCTCATCTGATTTGGAGTGACAGTCCTGAGACTACGGGCTTTTTGTTCACAGGGGACTCTTAGTCCTGTGATTCTCCAGCTCAACAGGGGGCGCTGGCGTGTGTATCCGATGCTGTAACATCGAGAAGAAATCAAAGAGAAAGCATCCCGGTTTCAGTCATCACAGCAACATGAAGGCGATCGTTCAGCGCGTCAGTAAAGCGACGGTGACAGGTAACAATAACACAACAATACAACAATAACAACACAATAACACAATCACAATAACACAACAACAACACAATAACACAACAACAGAGGAACACAATAACACAACAACAACAACAACACAATAACAAAACAACAACACAACAACAGAGGAACACAATAACACAACAACAACAACAACACAATAACAAAACAACAACACAACAACAGAGGAACACAATAACACAACAACAACACAATAACAACACAATAACACAATCACAATAACACAACATCAACAACACAATAACACAACACAATAACAATAACACAACAACACAACAATAACAACACAATAACACAACAACACAATAACACAACAACACAATAACATAACACAACACAACACCATAACACAACACCATAACACAACACAATAACACAAACACCACAACACAATAACACAACACAACACCATAACACAACACAATAACAATAACACAACAACACAACAATAACAACACAATAACACAACAACAGAGGAACACAATAACACAACAACAACACAATAACACAACAACAGAGGAACACAATAACACAACACAATAACAATAACACAACAACAGAGGAACACAATAACACAACAACAACACAATAACACAACAACAGAGGAACACAATAACACAACAATAACACAACAACAGAGCAACACAATAACACAGTAACAACACAATAACACAACAACAGAGCAACACAATAACACAGTAGCAACACAATAACACAGTAACAACACAATAACACAACAACAGAGCAACACAATAACAACACAAGAACACAATAACATAACACAACAACACAATAACAGAGCAACACAATAACACAACAAGACAATAACAACACAATAACACAAACACCATAACATAACACAATAACACAACACAATAACACAAACACCACAACACAATAACACAACACAACACCATAACACAACACCATAACACAACACAATAACACAACACCATAACACAACACAATAACACAAACACCACAACACAATAACACAACACAATAACACAAACACAACACAATAACACAACACAACACCATAACACAACACCATAACACAACACAATAACACAACACCACACACACAATAACACAACACAACACCATAACACAACACACATAACACAACACCATAACACAACACAATAACACAAACACCACAACACAATAACACAACACAACACCATAACACAACACCATAACACAACACAATAACACAAACACCACAACACAATAACACAACACAACACCATAACACAACACCATAACACAACACCATAACACAACACCATGACACAACACCATAACACAACACCACAACACAATAACACAAACACCATAACACAATAACATAATAACACAACACCATAGCACAACACCATAACACAAACACCATAACACAACACAATAACACAAACACCATAACACAGTAACATAATAACACAACAACACCAAACACCACAACACCATAACAACAACAACAAAAACATTGTTTAATGCAAGGAAACATAAGCTTATTGTTGGCTTATATGTATATGTGTGTGTGTCAGGGTGTGTTTGTGTGTTGAAGTGTGTGTGTGTGTGTGTGTGTGTGTGTGTGTATGGACATTTAATCATCTCTAACTGTACGCTGCCTTGTGACTTCCTCCTCAACAAAAACAAGAACAAAAACAAAAACCTTGTTTAAACTCAATGCAAGTGAACATAAGCTTATTGTTGCCTTGTCATCGTGTAACATCAAACGTGTCTGTCTGTCTGTCTGTCTGTCTGTCTGTCTGTCTGTGTCAGGGTGTGTTTCTATGTGTTGAGGTGTGTGTGTGTGTGTGTTTGTATGTGTTGAGGTGTGTGTGTGTGTGTGTGTGTTAGAGCCTTTCCTAACTACTGCCATTTTTTTACAAATACACCTTTTTCTACATTTATAACCATGGACTGGATAACATAATTGCACCTTGCGGCTCACACCACTAGGGGGACACATGCACCGTGCTCTCCATGTTTACTGTCTGTTTTCTGTTGCACTGATCTTTCCCCTCATTTGAATGATTATTGTTCTGTATATTGTCTTGTATTTATTGTAACTCTTGCTGTGCCCAAGCTATTTGTACACGTGCACTTATGTTGGGTTGTGTAGTTCTGCTCTGTGTTGCACCTTGTTCCTGGAAAATGTTTTGTTCCACTGTATACTGTACACCACTTTATATCGTTGGAATGACAAATAATATACTTGAGTTCTTATATACCTGACACTTTAGTTATAACATTATAGAGTCGAGGCGTCGTTTACACACTTTATTTATATGGCTGTGCTTCCAGTTGGAGAGGAAACCGTCAGTTCCATCGGCAGAGGACTCTGTGTTTTACTCGGAATTTCGGCAGAGGACACGCAGAAGGATGCAGATTACATGTGAGGAACCAGTTTTATTATAATCATTCATTCATTATCTCCCGCTTTATCCTCTATTAGGGTCGCGGTGGGGTTCCCCATGCCCATCCAGGGGAGAACATCTTGGGCGCTGGGCAGATAGACCCAGGACAGGGCGCCAATCCATCGCTGGGCACACACTCACTCACACAGACACACTCTATATGGGGCAATTTTTGAGAAATCAATTGACTTGATCCATGTTTTTGGACTGTGGGAGGAACCCGGAGAACCCGGAGGAAACCCACGCGGACACGGGGAGAACATGGAAACTCCACCCAGATGGGGATTCGAACCGGGAATCCCTAGCGCTGAGAGGAGAACATGCTAACCACTAAGCCACCGTGCCGCCAGTTTTATTATATGTATGTTTAAAACAGGACATCGCTCAAAAAGTTGGACACAAATTGGGGTGTCAGGTCGATCGCGAAGGAGGTTTGAAAAAAAAAAGCGTTTATCACGTATCAGCGCTTTTTTTTTACAGAACAGTATCTGAAGCGCTTATACACACACACACACACACACACACACACACACATTCACACACAATGTGATTCATTCTGAATCGCGATCTCTTGCAAGCGAGCGATCAATCTGCCCCCCCTCCCCCCGCCCCCGTCTCTCTTGCTGTTCCCAAAACCGGCACGTGGCCACAACTCCGAGCCTAAATCCGAAGCACTGCCTCCCGAATCATCTCCATTAGATTTACATTACATTACATTAGAGTTCCTGTATCTGTTTTTACACTTTATTTGACTGACAAGACGAGTGAAGGACGAGTGAAGCTCCAAAAGAACTCAAATGTTCCACTTTCATTTAGAGTGGGGGGGGGGGGTGAATATTTTTTTTGTCAAACTCAAAATGCAGTTGCTTTTATTAATGTTCATGTTCTGTTTGGGGGCGGCACGGTGGCTTAGTGGCAATGGTTTGCATGTTCTCCTCTCAGCGTTAGGGATTCCCAGTTCGAATCCCAATCTGCGTGGAGTTTCCAGGTTCTCCCCATGTCCACGTGAGTTTCCTCCGGGTTCTCCGGTTTCCTCCCACAGTCCAAAAACATGGATCAAGGTCAATTGAATTCTCCAAATTGCCCCATATAGAGTGTGTATGTGTGTGTGAGTGTGTGCCCAGCGATGGATTGGCGCCCTGTCCTGGGTGTATCTGCCCAGCACCCAAGATGTTCTCCCCTGGATGGGCATGGGGAACCCCACCACGACCCTAATAGAGGATAAAGCGGGAGATAATGAATGAATGAATAACTCATTTATTCATTATCTTCCACTTATTCCTCTAATAGGGTTATGGGGGGTTCCCCATGCCCATCCAGGGGAGAACGTTTCAGGCACTCGGCAGATAGACCCAGGACAGGGCGCCAATCCATCGCTGGGCACACACTCACTCACACAGACACACTCTATATGGGGCAACTTGGAGAAATCAGTTGACTTGATCCATGTTTTTGGACTGTGGGAGGAAACCAGAGAACCCTGAGGAAACTCACGCGTACACGGGGAGAACATGCGAACATGAGAAACTCCACCCAGATGGGGATTCGAACCGGGAATCCCTAGCGCTGAGAGGAGAACATGCTAACCACTAAGCCACCGTGCCGCCCGTCTGTAATTATAAAACTACAAAGTCCATCTATATGGTAAGTAGAGGAAACAGACAATGGAACAAGAAGTGGGCGTGTCCTAACGTTTGACCGGTTCTTGGGTTCCATAGAGTGCGGAAGATCCTGAACCTGCGCGTGTTCGAGGACGAGAACGGCCGTGCGTGGAGCCGCAGCGTGGTGGATAAAGAGCTGGAGGTGCTGTGTGTGAGTCAGTTCACCCTGCAGTGCATCCTCAAAGGCAACAAACCCGACTTTCACGCCGCCATGCCCGCCGAACTCGCCCAGCCCTTCTACACCCACATCATCGAGCAGATGAGGAGCTCATACAAACCCGAGCTCATTAAAGGTGAGGCCGAGCTGCTGGCTGGCGTCTGGGGTCTTTAAGTTACCTGTATTTTAGTGTTCTGACTCTGCAATAACAGGCCACTTTATTCGACTTTATTAACTTCTTCTTAATGCAGTGATTCTCAATTATTTTCTGTTAAGCCCCCCTAGGAAAAAGAAAACATTTTGCGCCCCCCCCCCCCCCCCCCCCCGTCCACTACGTCCACTACGACCACTGTAGTATGATTTGTCTATAAATTTGTTATAAGTACACCGCTTTTATAACGATAAAGAAAACAAAAAAGAAAGAAATATAGATCAACTTAAAACAAATAATTATTTTATTAACTTTGTTTTTTAGTTTGTATCAGAAACGAATGAAATCCTTATTTAAACTAGAAACATTTTTGAACCGACTGGCATTTGATACTGAAAATAGCGATAGATTAGCACCCTGTCCTGGGTCTATCTGCCCAGCGCCCGAGACGTTCTCCCCTGGATGGGCATGAGGAACCCCACCGCGACCCTAATAGAGGATAAAGTGGAAGATAATGAATGAATGAATGAATAATAAAAATGTAAATATACAAATATAATAGCTATAAAATCCATCTGTGACATTATTGACAATAATACACACCTCTGATCGCTTCACATTTGTTTTAATGCGTGGTTTAAAATACATTATGTTATTGAGGGTGTGGTACCTCAGTGGTTAGGGTGTTGGGCTATCAATCTGAAGGTTGTGGGTTCGAATCCCAGATCTTCTGATGTTTCCATCATAGGTTCTTGAGCAAGACCCTTAACCCTCATTGCTCAGAGGATGCTGTGGCCAACCATGTGCTCTGACCCCAACTAAGTTGGAATACTTGGAAGTTGCTTTGGATAAAAGCTTCGGCTAAATACAAATATATTGTGCTTTATAGGGCTGTATTCAACTAAAGATTTTCATAGTCAAACCTGATTCGTCAGATTTTCCCTATAGTCGACTGATAGTCGAATCAGTTAAAATTTCACCACAAGATGGCGCTAAGGGTGTAGTTTTTAAAAAATATATATTTTTTATATTTTACTTGTTTTTCTAACAAAAGAAAACCTTTTTTTTGTTTTTCTTTTTTCTTTTTTTTTCTAGAAATTAGGATGATTTTATTTGACAAAAGGTTATATATATATAACAAAAACAAAGACATTTCATGTAAAAACTAATGCTTAGCAGCAGCCATGGGCGCCCCCATGTGGTCAAAATGGTACATTCGACTATGAGGTTCATAGTCGACTACGGTTCTCCGAATCGAATCGTCGAATCAGCAAATATTGCAGCTCACCCCTACTCCCTCCCACCAGACATCCGTAACATTGATTCTCTTCCACTTTTTAAATCTAGACTCAAATCTCACCTTTTCAGTATAGCCTATTCCTCATGATCACTACTCTACTGTCTCACTGTTGCATGCGTCATGTCCTTTTGTCTGTTTTGTTACATTTACATTACATTTTGGTCATTTATTGGACGCTTTTATCCAAAGCGACTTACAAGGTGAACACAGGGTTAATCACAACATCCCTGGAGCAATGAGGGTAACTTCAGTGGACCTGGGATTTGAACCGCCAACCTTCAGATTGATAGCCCTACGTCCTAACCACTGAACTCCCGTGCTCAGTGCTTGTATTTACTTTTTATTCTGGGTGGAGTTTCCATGTTCTCCCCGTGTCTGCGTGGGTTTCCTCCGGGTTCTCCGGAGGCCCCACCGCGACCCTAATAGAGGATAAAGCGGAAGATAATGAATGAATGAATGAAAGTGGCCTTGAGTGTGTGGCGGCATGGGGCTTAGTGGTTAGCATGTTCTCCTCTCAGCGCTAGGGATTCCCGGTTCGAATCCCCATCTGGGTGGAGTTTCCATGTTCTCCCCGTGTCTGCGTGGGTTTCCTCCGGGTTCTCCGGTTTCCTCCCACAGTCTAAAAACATGGATCAAGTCAATTGAATTCTCAAAATTGCCCCATATAGAGTGTGTCTGTGTGAGTGAGTGTGTGCCCAGCGATGGATTGGCTCCCTGTCCTGGGTCTATCTGCCCAGCGCCTGAGATGTTCTGCCCTGGATGGACATGGGGAACCCCACCGCGACCCTAATATAGGATAAAGCAGAAGATAATGGATAGATGGATTGACCTTAAGTGTTTTGAAAGGCGCTTATAAATAAAATGTATTATTATTATTATTATTATGGCGGCACGGTGGCTTAGTAATTAGCACGTTCTCCTCTCAGCACTAGGGATTCCCGGTTCGAATCCCCATCTGGGTGGAGTTTCCATGTTCTCCCCGTGTCTGCGTGGGTTTCCTCCGGGTTCTCCGGTTTCCTCCCACAGTCCAAAAACATGGATCAAGTCAATTGAATTCTCAAAAATTGCCCCATATAGAGTGTGTCTGTGTGTGTGAGTGTGTGCCCAGCGATGGATTGGCGTCCTGTCCTGGGTTTATCAGCCCAGCGCCTGAGACGTTCTCCCCTGGATGGGCAT
>JAFMOC010000178.1:640000-655000 GCA_019802505.1 Corydoras sp. C115 | reverse complement strand
ACGAAAGATTATGGTCACTCATTCAGCATTGTTGTCTTTATCTTTGTAGGTTCTAATTAACGCAGATTTCATAGAACCTGATCTGACAACGTCGATATCCTGCTGCAGCTTTCAGGGGTAATGACTCCGATTACATATATAATCTATAACATGTCGGAATGAATGTCATCAATGTAGAACATTCTGGAACAATCTCGTCATGTTTTACGTGAAACTGCTTCTGTCATTTCTTTGCCTTATATTTATATTGGATTTGGAAGATAATGAAAATAAATACATGAGAGTTTTAATAACATTGTATAATGCTTGTTTTTTTTATTATGGGCTGTGTACTGAATGGCCACTTTATTAGAGACGCCCTGCATGTCGCTAGACAACATGTAACCCCTGCGAGCAGCATAACTGAGCAGGTATTTAAGGGAATGGCTCCGGACCAGCCAGCCAGTATTCCAGAACCTAACCCTGTATGGTTTTCTCATCTAGGAGTAGATGGATCATTCAAGAGAACAATAGCAATTTTTTCATTATTATTATTATTATTATTATTATTATTATTATTATTATATTGATGCAAGTTGGCGACACGGTGGCTTAGTGGTTAGCACATTCGCCTCTCAGCGCTAGGGATTCCCGGTTGGAATCCCCATCTGGGTGGAGTTTCCATGTTCTCCCCGTGTCTGCGTGGGTTTCCTCCGGGTTCTCCGGTTTCCTCCCACAGTCCAAAAACATGGATCAAGTCAATTGAATTCTCCAAATTGCCCCATATAGAGTGTGTCTGTGTGAGTGAGTGTGTGCCCAGCAATGGATTGGTGCCCTGTCCTTGGTGTATCTGCCCAGCGCCCGAGACGTTCTCCCCTGGATGGGCATGGGGAACCCCACCGCGACCCTAATAGAGGATAAAGCGGGAGATAATGGATGAATGAATGAATATTGATGCAACACTAGAGATTCAAAAACATTCACTCCCAAGCTCACTTAAAATATCAGAATGGGTCTCTGGGTCTGATTTGAAATCGATGTTCTGATTCGTCCCAAAGTTGTTTTGTTTCATTAAAATGCCTCAACACCATATTTTTAAAAGATTTATAGAATTTTTGGTAACACTTTCTATGAATCCGATATTCATAAAGCTCTATAAAGTATTCGTAATGCTTTGAAACCTTTGTCATAAGTCTTTGGTAATGTACATAGATGTTCGTCATCATAGTCCTAAATTGGAATAACAATTTGACGTAAGGCTTTATAACACAACAATGACAATGCATTATAATATAAACTTATTTCAACTTTTGATTCTTTGGATGTTTAGACATTCTTAATTCAAACAAGCTGATTACACTTTCCTTAAAGTCTGTAAAGAGCGTTTATAAGCTTTTTATATCATCATACATCATACACTACTATGTATGCAGTCACTTTCGAAGAGGTAATTAAAGACAACACTATTTTATGCCTGTAAAGAGAGCTTTTATACACAGTTATGAGCACTTATAAAGTCATGTTCAAAAGCGTTCATTACACACAAACATAAGGCTTTATGTCGCTGGTCTATATAATATTTTAATATATAATTTGTAATGCATTATGCCACTTTGTGTTATAAAGTCTTATGGCATTTTCTGTTAACACTTTAGAAGTGAGGTTATGGACATCTATGGACATTACTGAAAGCTTATGACAAAAGCATTATGAATACTTTATAAAGTTATATAAATGTGTTAATAATGCATTATGAAAACCGGCTTTGTTTTTTTTTTTTTTTTTTTTTTTGCATGTGGGTTCAGAGAATATAATTATCTGAAATGTGGCTAAATACAATTTTAATTAATAGTCCATTATTTAATTAGAACGTGTTTAAGTGGAATAATTACGAGGGTTGGCCTCATACTCCTGAGACCTGCTACTAACATCAAAATCTCAGTTAAAAATAAACACCATGTCGTTGGAGTGAATAGTTTAGACATTTTTAGTTGTGAAAACTGGTTTAGAGTGAAGGGTGTGGTATGACGCTTGGCCTTTTCAGGTGAAAACAATTTGCCTCAAGCGTCAATGATCTGCGTCACGTAAACGCCGTCAAACCGGAAACTAACAACGGAGTACAGATCTTTAAAAACTTTCTCTAAACAAAAAAACAAAACAATAAAATATCTCAAAGGCCATTTAAAAACAACCTGCTTCAAAATCCTGTCGCCTTCAATCTGAAGTAGGGTGACCAGATTCCAATTCACCAGATGTGGGACAAAGACTATGTTTGTGTGGGACAATGTGGGACACCAATGCATCAAGGTTGTCTAGAATAACTTAAAACACAAAAAAGAAACATCTCTATCTCTTTAGGACATAACAGTCTGCAAATAAAAACGTACAATTAAACAAAACAGACAGTTCATCCATTATCTTCCACTTTATCCTATATTAGGGTCACGGGGTGGGGGGGGGGTTCCTCATGCCCATCCAGGGGAGAACGTTTCGGGCACTGGGCAGATACACCCATGACAGGATACACACAGACACACACTAGATGGGGCCATTTAGAGCATTCAATGTACCCTGAATACCTGTTTTTGGACTGTGGGAAACAAGAAAACCCGGAGGAAACCCACACAGACACGAGGAGAACATGGAAACTCCACCCAGATCAGGATACGAACCTGGATCCCCAGTGCTGAGAGGAGAACGTGCTAACCACTAAGCCACCGTGCCACCCTGAGCTTAAACTTAAACTACTGTAACTTAAATATTTGAGCTTAGGGCGGCACGGTGGCTTAGTGGTTAGCATGTTCGCCTCTCAGCACTAGGGATTCCTGGTTCGAATCCCAATCTGGGTGGAGTCCAAAACTGGGTGCAGTCCAAAAACATAGATCAAGTCAACGGAGTTCTCCAAATTGCCCCATATAGTGTGTCTGTGTGAGTGAGTGTGTGTCCAGTGATAGGTTGGCGCCCTGTCCTCGGTCTATCTGCCCAGCACTCGAGACGTTCTCCCCTGGATGGGCATGGGGAACCCCCCCGCGACCCTACTAGAGGATAAAGGGGAAGATATTGGATGGATGAATGGATTTGAGCTTAGAGCGGCACTGTGGCTTAGTGGTTTCCATGTTCTCCTCTCAGCACTAGGGATTCCCGGTTGGAATCCCAATCTGGGTGGAGTTTCCATGTTCTCCCCGTGTCCGCGTGGGTTTCCTCCGGGTTCTCCGGTTTCCTCCCACAGTCCAAAAACATGGATCAAGTCAAATCATTCATTCATTCATTCATTATCTCCCGCTTAATCCTCTATTAGGGTCGCGGTGGGGTTCCCCATGCCCCTCCAGGGGAGAACGTCTGGGGCGCTGGGCAGATAGACCCAGGACAGGGCGCCAATCCATCGCTGGGTACACACTCACTCACACAGACACACTCTATATGGGGCAATTTTGAGAACTCAATTAACTTGATCCATGTTTTTGGACTGTGGGAGGAAACCGGAGAACCCGGAGGAAACCCACGCGGCCACAGGGAGAACATGGAAACTCCACCCAGATGGGGATTCGAACCGGGAATCCCTAGCGCCGAGAGGCGAACGTGCTAACCACTAATCCACCGTGCCGCCCTTCAAGTCAAATCACTTCTCCAAATTGCCCCATATAGAGTGTGTCTGTGAGTGAGTGTGTGTCCAGTGATAGATTGGCGCCCTCCCTCCCCCTGCGACCTTAATATGGGATAAAGCGGACGATAATGGATGGATGGATGTTTAAGCTTAAGTGTGTGTATTAAAGGTGTTTGTTGGACAAACTCGGGCCGTGCAGACTGATAAAAACGTCCACGTAGGAGAGACAGAGGACGAGGGTCAAATTCCTCTCACACACCAGCGCTCCATGTCTGTGGGCGGGTTCAGGCCTGAGCGCTAACCCACGTCACAAACCGCCAGCCAATCACGGAGCGCAGAATTTCCTTAGCCCACGTCACGGCTACGAGCCTTGCCCCAGTGGATCAGGAACCGGCAGAGCAGAGGATCCGAGCTTAAAGCCTTTAAACCGCCCGTTTAAATGTCCTCCGAATTATAGATGAGATATCGATTGATTGAATGATCACAGGATAATAAACCGGCATCACTTCAAAGGTAGGGTCTGTTTTTTTTATCTTATAGTTTCCCGCAGTGCTCATTTTCTCGATTTTTAATGAATCGGAACTGCCGACGCAGCGTTTCTTCACCGTTTCATTCATCATGTCGCTTTACAGTTCATCAAAGTTCATATTAACCTTTTAAGAGGCTTTCTAGCGTTGTTAATACGATCCCCAGTCGACGTAATGCGCCGTTATTCGATCCTATCCCTGCATCTCCATCCGATCTAACAGCTGTCACGTGGTCCTTTGATGATTTTTGTCCTTTTCTGTTATAAACTAAAGGGGCCTTGATGTCCGAAGCCATTGGACTGCTTCTGGATTGATTGCTTCATTTCTGGACATGTCCTGGGTGATCATGTTGGTGTTTCATACACTGGGGGGCGTTGTGTTACATAATTCTGGATTATTCATTCAGTCATTCATTCGTTATTCATTCATTCATTCATTATCTCCCGCTTTATCCTCTATTAGGGTCGCGGTGGGGTTCCCCATGCCCATCCAGGGGAGAACGTCTCGGGCGCGGGGCAGATACACCCAGGACAGGGCGCCAATCCATTGCTGGGCACACACTCACTCACATAGTCACACAATTTTCGATAATGTTTTTGGACTGTGGGAGGAAACCGGAGAACCCGGAGGAAACCCACGCAGACACGGGGAGAACATGGAAACTTCACCCAGGTGGGGATTCGAACCGGGAATCCCTAGCGCTGAGAGGAGAACGTGCTAACCATTAAGCCACCGTGCCGCCCCATTCATTCCTTATGCTTCTGCTTAATCCTCTACTAGGGTGGTGGTAGTAGTAGTGGTGGTGGTGGTGGTGGTGGGGGGGGGTTCCCCATGCCCATCCAGGGGAGAAAGTTTCGGGCACTGGGTAGATACACCCAGGACAGGGCGCCAATCTATCGCTGGGCACACACGCACACAGACGGTCACATTATGTATGGGGCAATTTAGAGCATTCAGTTTACCTTGAATCCATGTTTCTGGACTGTGGGAGGAAACCGGAGAACCGGGAAGGAACCCACATGGACACAGGGAGAACATAAAAAGTTCACCCGGATCGGGGTTCGAACCCCAGGGCTGAGAGACGAACGTGCTAACCACTAAGGCACCGTGCCGCCCGGACCTGGATGAGTAAGTGAGAGTAAGAACGTAAAGGCGGTTAGTCAGGTTCCCAAACCTGATACAACCTCCTTTCAACTTCATTCCTTAAAACCAGGTCTAAGTTTATCCCATTTTGTTCATTGCTGAACCCAGGCTGGGCCTTCCCTAAACTATTTTGGTCTGTTATTTTTTACACTGGACCTAGTTTTCTATCTGAGTTCAGGTTTTTACTCATTCATTCATTTATTCATTATCACCCGCTTTATCCTCTATTAGGGTCGCGGTGGGGTTCCCCATGCCCATCTAGGGGAGAACATCTCGGGCACTGGGCATATAGACCCAGGACAGGGCGCCAATCCATCGCTGGGCACACACTCACTCACACAGACACACTCTATATGGGGCAATTTTGAGAATTCAATTGACTTGATCCATGTTTTTGGACTGTGAGAGGAAACCGGAGAACCCGGAGGAAACCCACGCAGACACGGGGAGAAATGGAAACTCCCAGATGGGGATTCGAACCGGGAATCCCTAGCGCTGAGAGGAGAACATGCTAACCACTAAGCCACCGTGCCGCCCAGGTTTTTACTATCGTTGAAAATGAACATTATGACATCATGAGTGTGCATTCTAAACATGTTCTGATGATAATATTTGTTTTTCGTTTACTGGGGGGGTGGGGGGGGGTGACATGTTGCATAATCCTGGACCTGGATCAGTGGGAAGTCTGTAGAGTCACATTGAGTAATAACACGAAGGCAGATCATCAGGTTCCCAAACCTGATCCACTCAAACGTTCTCCCTGGATGGGCATGGGGAACCCCCCCCCCCCGCGACCCTACTAGAGGATAAAGGGGAAGATATTGGATGGATGAATGGATTTGAGCTTAGGACGGCACTGTGGCTTAGTGGTTGGCATGTTCTCCTCTCAGCACTAGGGATTCCCGGTTGGAATCCCAATCTGGGTGGAGTTTCCATGTTCTCCCCGTGTCCGCGTGGGTTTCCTCCGGGTTCTCCGGTTTCCTCCCACAGTCCAAAAACATGGATCAAGTCAAATCATTCATTCATTCATTATCATGAGTGTGCATTCTAAACATGTTCTGATGATAATATTTGTTTTTCGTTTACTGGGGGGGTGGGGGGGGGGTGACATGTTGCGTAATCCTGGACCTGGATCAGTGGGAAGTCTGTAGAGTCACATTGAGTAATAACACAAAGGCAGATCATCAGGTTCCCAAACCTGATCCACTCTCTGCACTTCATTCTTAAACCCAGGTCTATGTTTATCCCATTTTAGTTCATTGCTGAACCCAAGCTGGGCCTTCCCTAAACTGTTTTGGTCTGTTATTTTTTACACTGGACCCTGGTTTTAAGAGTTTAGGTTTGTACTATGAATGCAAAATGATCATTATGACATCATGATTAGAGAGTGTGCCTTCTGAACATGTTCTGATGATAATATTTGTTTTTCGTTTACTGGGGTGGGGGTGGGGGGTGGGGGGGGGTGACATGTTGCGTAATCCTAGACCTGGATCAGTGGGAAGTCTGTAGAGTCACATTGAGTAATAACACGAAGGCAGATCATCAGGTTCCCAAACCTGATCCACTCTCTGCACTTCATTCCTTAAAACCAGGTCTACCTCCATCCCTTTTTGCCTACAGTGTAACCCAGGTTGGGCCTTCCCTAAACTGTTTTGGTCTGTTATTTTTTACACTGGACCCTAGTTTTCTATCTATCAGAGTTCAGGATTTTCTTACAAATAAAAATTAACTTAAAACCCATTTATTACATTCAGGTTTCACAGTATTGAACTGTTTGTTTAAAGCAGGGGTGTCAAACTCAATTGCACCAGGGGACAAAACTCAAAGCACACTTTTGGTCGTGGGCCGAAAAGGATAAACATTTATTAAACAAACCAAAAGTAAATGTTTTCTCAACATGAATAGAACTAATTGATAAAATAATATTCCACAAAATCAACTTCAACTTTATGGAACTTAAATACTTTGCCCTCTATAAAAATATCACTTGCCACAATTATAAAAGAAATTAATTCATTCATCATCTCCCGCTTTATCCTCTGTTAGGGTCGCGGTGGGGTTCCACATGCCCATCCAGGGGAGAACGTCTCGGGCACTGGGCAGATAGACCCAGGACAGGGCGCTAATCCATCGCTGGGCACACACTCACTCACACAGACACACTCTATATGGGGCAATTTTTGAGAATTCAATTGACTTGGTCCATGTTTTTGGACTGTGGGAGGAAACCGGAGAACCCGGAGGAAACCCACGCAGACACGGGGAGAACATGGAAACTCCACCCAGATGGGGATTCGAACCGGGAATCCCTAGCGCTGAGAGGCGAACGTGCTAACCACTAAGCCACCGTGCCGCCTGTATGGATTATATATTACACTAGGTCATTTGGTAGACGCTTTTATCCAAAGTGAGCACAGGGTTGACCACAGCATCCCTGGAGCAGTGAGGGTTAAGGGTCTTGCTCAAGGACCCACATTGGCAACATTAGTGGACCTGGGATTTGAACCCACAACCTTCAGATTGATAGCCCAACACCCTAACCATGGCCATTATGACTGAAATGACCATTTTCATCACCATACCTCTTTATTCTGTTCGTCTACAACACGGCGACTGATCCAGGATCATGTTAGATTATCAGTGTGATATTTTAAATGATGTGGACATAGTAGCACAGGTGTTCGATTCTAAATGTTGGGCTTTTAAGCCCTTAAATCCATCAGAATTCACTAGTATAGGCGTCCAAGCAAGGTCTCTAACCCCATTGATATATCATGGCCGACCCTATGTTTTGACCCATGTGCTGCCCGTTAAGCTCCAGGGTTGAGCTTTTAAGCAAAAGAAGGTCAATATTTGAACACGGGGTGTTTCCCGGGACACTTAAGTAAACACCCTGAACACTGAAGTTCTTGCAGTGGCTTTTCCACATTGTGTGATTAAGTACGATACGATACGCAGGAAAAGTCAAAATCCTCCCTCGGTGGCCTTCCTCTCCTCCTCCTGCCTGGTGGTGTCATCCTCAGCATCCTTCTTCCAATACTGTCTCCATATTTTTGTCACAAAAACATCCTACAAAGTTAGGGGGACTGAATTAAGGTTCTTTGGACCATGTTACCAGTCTGCAGGTGAACACTGGCCGAAACATGCTAGTTGTTAAAGTATATAAGCAATTTGTACTTATTAGTCTTGCTGCATTAGATCTCAGGAAGAAACCATCCATTGACATGCGTCATGAGCTGCACAATGCAGTATTGTACATAAAGCTGCATCGGCTACTGCATGTACTATTTGGTTAGTGCAGTGATTCTCAATTATTTTCTGTTAAGCCCCCCCTAGGAAGAAGAAAACATTTTGCGCCCCTCTACACACACGCACACCCCCCCTTACCTCACATGATTTATCCCCCCAAATTTATCAAAAATGGGATAAATTATTTAAACACGCCCACTGTAGTATGATTTGTCTATAAATTTGTTATAAATACACCTCTTTTATAACAATGTATCCTTATTAACAATAAAGAAAACAAAAAAGAAAGAAATATAGATCAACTTTGAACAAAGAATCATTTTATTAACTTTTTATTGTTTTTTACTTTGTAACAGAAACGAATGAAATCCTAATTTAAACGTGAAACATTTTTGAACTGACTGGCATTTGATACTGAAAAATGAAATGAAATAAAACCAATAAATAATAATAAATTCAAATTCATCAGCAACATTCATTCAGGAGCACAATTTATTAACTTTAACCTACAAATCAAAAATGAATACAATTTGTGCGTTTTTTTTTGTTTTTTTTTGAGGAAGTCAGAACTGATGTCTCCAACGCGTCCGTTTTGCAGCACAGATTTTCTGGAGTAGTTTTCATAAAGCAGGATGATTGCTGGTTATACTCGTCATGTTTACAATTTAAAAACTCAAGCGGTTATCAGCGTGATCGGGGTGTAATGTCTTTAAGTGACGCCTTCATCTATTTGGCTTCACGCTGTCCACTGCCAACATTTAAAGACACGCCGGTCTTTCTTCGTCTCCACCTTATTTACAGTGAAGTTACAGTTACAGTGAAGCCAGGCGCTACATTCGCTTCGACATTTTTTTTTCGGTTGACTTTTGTTGCTCTCATTATCTTCGTCTCTCTCCGTCTTTCTCTCCTCATCTCTGTTAAATATTTCTCCATGTTGTATCTTGAGGGTTTGTTCAGTACACTTAATATCACTTGCTCTGTGATTTCTTGTTATGCGCCCCCCCATGCACCGCACCGGTTTAAGAAGCACTGGGTTAGTGGTATGTGAACATCCCCAGGATCAGTGGCATTTATATGACCGTTGCCTCCATTGCTTGTTCTAATACCCTATGGGCCGTTCTTCAGGATGTTGCCGCTTGTCAACAAAGCAGCTGCGTAAAGGCATGACGGCTGAGAGGTTACATAGTTTTACTTCACAGAGTACAGTGTGCGTATGTAGGACTCCACCCTGCATTTGTTGGGTTGGGCACGTTAAGGTATGCAGTCCTTTCATGAAGGAGGCGGTACGCACAGGGACGAGTTGCTGGTTCAGTAGCTTGGTTTCATCTCTTCGGACTCATTTGACTCTTCGACTCCTGACAGGCACTTGGGACGGCCACAATGACCACCTATCAGGAGTTCATTCAGCAGAACGAAGAGCGCGATGGAGTGCGATGCAGCTGGAACCTCTGGCCCTTCAGCAGGATAGATGCCACGCGGCTGGTGGTGCCAGTCTCCTGCCTGTACACCCCCCTCAAAGAGCGACCCGAGCTGCCCCCGGTACAGTATGAGCCGGTTCTGTGCGGCCGGGCCAACTGCAAAGCTGTGCTCAACCCTCTCTGGTGAGTTTTTGTTTGTTTGTGCTGTGTGTGTGTGTGTGTGTGCTGTGTTTGTGCTGTGTTTGTGCTGTGTTTGTGCTGTGTGTGTGCTGTGTGTGTGCTGTGTGTGTGCTGTGTGTGTGCTGTGTGTGTGCTGTGTGTGTGCTGTGTGTGTGCTGTGTGTGTGCTGTGTGTGTGCTGTGTGTGTTTGTGCTGTGTTTGTGCTGTGTTTGTGCTGTGTGTGTGTGTGTGTTTGTGCTGTGTGTGTGTGTCTGTCTGTGGTGTGTGTGTTTGTGCTGTGTGTCTGTTTGTGCTGAGTGTATGTGCTGTGTGTTTGTGCTGTGTACGTGTGCTGTGTGTGTGTGTGCTGTGTGTGTGTGTCTGTCTGTGGTGTGTGTGTTTGTGCTGTCTGTCTGTTTGTGCTGAGTGTGTGTGCTGCGTGTGTGTGTTTGTGCTGCGTGTGTGCTGTTTGTGCTGCGTGTGTGCTGTGTGTGTGCTGTGTGCTGTGTGTGTGTGTGTGTGCTGTTTGTGCTGTGTGTGTGCTGTTTGTGGTGTGTGTGTGTTTGTGGTGTGTGTGTGTTTGTGCTGTGTGTGTGTGTGTGTGCTGTGTGTGTGTTTGTGCTGTGTGTGTGTGTGTGTGTGTGTGCTGTGTGTGTGTGTGTGTGTGTGTGTGTGTGTGTTTGTACTGCGTTTGTGTGTGTTTGTACTGTGTTTGAGCTGTGTGTGTGTGTTTGAGCTGTGTGTGTGTGTTTGAGCTGTGTGTGTGCTGTTTGTGGTGTGTTTGCTGTTTGTGCTGTGTGTGTGCTGTTTGTGCTGTGTGTGTGTTTGTGCTGTGTGTGTGTTTGTGCTGTGTGTGTGTTTGTGCTGTGTGTGTGTTTGTGCTGTGTGTGTGTTTGTGCTGTGTGTGTGTTTGTGCTGTGTGTGTGTTTGTGCTGTGTGTGTGTGTGTGTGTGTTTGTACTGCGTTTGTGCTGTGTGTGTGCTGTTTGTGCTGTGTTTGTGCTGTGTGTGTGCTGTTTGTGCTGTGTTTGTGCTGTGTGTGTGTTTGTGCTGTGTGGTTGTTTGTGTGTGTTTGTACTGCGTTTGTGTGTGTTTGTACTGCGTTTGTGTGTGTTTGTACTGCGTTTGTGCTGTGTGATGTGGTGTGTGTGTTTGTGGTGTGTGTGCTGTGTGTGTGTGTGTGTGTGTGTGTGTTTGTGCTGTGTGTGTGTGTTTGAGCTGTGTGTGTGTGTTTGAGCTGTGTGTGTGTGTTTGAGCTGTGTGTGTGTGTTTGAGCTGTGTGTGTGTGTTTGAGCTGTGTGTGTGTGTTTGAGCTGTGTGTGTGTGTTTGAGCTGTGTGTGTGTGTTTGTGCTGTGTGTGCGTGTGTTTGTGCTGTGTATATATATATATATATAATTAATTAATTACCAAAAGGTACAAATATAAATAGAATCAAGCAAAAGCATGTGGACACTTACATTTCAACACCAAACCCATTAAAACTGATTGATTTTAGACTTCTTATTATTCAAATTCACACCGTACAGCGTGCATAAGAACGAGATTTCGTCGCCTTGGGTCGACATAGTTGTAAAGTGACCGTGTTTTACGCTATGTACGATGTAGTGCAAACTGTGCCAACTGAATATATGTATATAAATTAGTACAAGTAGTTACAATGTACTGCACAATGTAGAGTGAATTGCACTGAGGTCATTAAACAGAGAGAGACGTAGCTATAACCTGTATCAAATTAAAGCACCTGTTTAGTGTCTTGGAGATGCCCAGACACTGAATGCCCATCAAATCCTTATCATAATGAGTTCTGGCAAATTTCAATCAAATGCAGTATTGTCAATTTTAAGGTGTTGGAAGGGATTAACATCAAATCTTTAATTAAGATTAAGTTAAGGTTCATTAGCACAGATAAAGGGTGGAATCCTCAATACCCAGATGTTTAAACAAGTACAATATCTATTAATAAAAGCTCAAGGTGTAATGAGTCAGGGGCAACATAGTCTATGGTTTGGAAATCCTGGAATCATTTAAAATCCTCTTCTATTTGGTTTTACAGTCAGGTGGATTTCAGAGCCAAAATCTGGGCCTGCAATTTCTGCTTCCAGAGGAATCCGGTATGTCCAAACTCAGAAGTGGACATAGTTTTGACACCCACTGTGTAAACCGATGAAACTAATTCTGAATGATGTTATTGTCATGCAGTTTCCTCCTTCATATGCTGGCATCTCCGAGGTCAACCAGCCTGCCGAACTGATGCCTCAGTTCTCCACCATCGAGTATATTGTACAGGTAAAAACGCAGGGTTCTGTTCTTCTAAAACTCTACAGCGGAGCATCTTCTGGTTTGCACGGCAATAATGACGACCTGTTATGATGCTTGAAATCATTCAAGCACCTTAGAAAAGATTTATTAGTTATTAGTATGTGTAATGTCCAGGGTGGATCGAGATGATTTGATGAGCCGAATTAGCAGAATACTTAATAATAATAATAATAATTAATATTCATTCAGCTGGCTTAGTGGTTAGTATGTTCGCCTCTCTATGGACTCCCGGTTGGAATCACAATCTGGGTGGAGTTTCCATGTTCTCCCTGTGTCCGCGTGGTTTCCTCTGGGTTCTCCAGTTTCCTCCCAAAGTCCAAAAACATGGACCAAGTCAATTGAGTTCTCCAAAATTGCCCCGTATAGAGTGTGTTTGTGTGCCCCCCGTCTCCCCCCAAAAAAAAAAAAAATTATATATATATATGTACATACAGTATTCATTCATTCATTCATTATCTCCCGCTTTATCCTCTATTAGGGTCGCGGTGGGGTTCCCCATGCCCATCCAGGGGAGAACGTCTCGGGCGCTGGGCAGATAAACCCAGGACAGGGCGCCAATCCATCGCTGGGCACTCACTCACTCACACAGAAACACTCTATAAGGGGCAATTTTGAGAATTCAATTGACTTGAACCATGTTTTTGAACTCGTTTGGACATGTTTTGGTTTTGGACCCGGAGAAAACCCACGCAGACACAGGGAGAACATGGAAATTCGAACCGAGAATCCCTAGCGCTGAGAGGCGAACGTGCTAACCACTAAGCCACCGTGCCGCCCTATATATATATATATATATATATATATATATATATATATATATATATATATATATATATATATATATATATATATATATATATATATATATATATTATATATATATATATTTATATATATATATATATATTATATATATATATATATATATATATATATATATATATATATATATATATATATATATATATATATATATATATCCAAATCCATGTTTTTGGACTGTGGGAGGAAACCGGAAAACCCAGAAGAAACCCACATGGACACGGGGAGAACATGGAAACTCCACCCGGATTGGAATTTGAACCGGGAATCCCTAGTGCTGAGAGGCGAACGTGTTAACCACTAAGCCCCATAATAATAATAGTAATAATAATAAAACTGCTAGCAATGAATGTAGAAATACACAGAACTGAGGATCTGTTCTTTTTCACTCCTCCACAGCGTGCCCCCCCTGCTCCCCTGGTCTTCCTGTTCGTTGTGGACACTTGTCTCGAGAAGGAGGATCTGCAGGCTCTGAAAGAATCTCTTCAGATGTCCCTCAGTCTGCTGCCCCCCAGCGCCTTCGTGGGGCTCATCACGTTCGGCCGAATGATTCAGGTGCACGAGCTGAGCTGTGAGGGAATCTCCAAGAGCTTTGTGTTCCGGGGGAACAAGGAGCTCACGCCCAAACAGATCCAGGTACGGTGTAATTTAGGGGATTGAATTTGGGTGAAACCTTAAATTAGGTCTCATTGGAATAATGGGGGGGGTGGGTTCCAGGGGAGAATGTTTCAAGCGCTGGGCAGGACAGGGTGTCAATCTATCGCTGGGCACACACTCACTCACACTCTATATGGGGCAATTTGGAGAATACATCCATCCATCCATTATCTTCCGCTTTATCCTCTATTAGGGTCGCAGGGGGGTTCCCCATGCCCATCCAGGAGAGAACTTTTTGGGCGCTGGGCAGATATACCCATGACAGGGTGCCAATCCATCGCTGGGCACATATTCACTCACACAGACACACTCTATATGGGGCAATTTGGAGAATTCAATTTGACCTTCATCCATGTTTTTGGACTGTGGGAGGAAACCGGAGAACCTGGAGGAAACCCACGTGGACACGGGGAGAACATGGAAACTCCACCCAGATTGAGATTTGAACCGGGAATCCCCAGCACTGAGAGGAGAACATGCTAACCACTAAGCCATAGACACTAACACAGTCTGTAGTATAAAGTAAGAAAAAATGGCACATGTTAATAGTTTGTGGTGTTTGCAGGAAATGCTGGGGCTCATGAAGCCAGCCGTGACAGGACAGCGGGGTGGACCCCTGCCCACTCACGATGCAGCTCCCGTCTGCGGGTACGATCCTGTTTGAGATGTTCCCAAAGGGTTGAGGGTGCTGTGATGTTCCCAAAGCGCTTCAAGAGCATCACAGAGATGAAATGCTTTCTCTGTGTTCCTTCAGTTACTTGCAGCCAGTGCATAAAGTGGACATGAATCTCACAGACTTGCTCGGGGAGCTCCAGGAGGACCCCTGGCCTGTTCCACAGGGCAAGAGACCCCAGCGCTGCACTGGCATTGCACTCTCCATCGCCATGGGACTACTGGAGGTACCTTCATTCATTACATTTGGTCATTTAGCAGAAGCTTTTTTTTATCCAAAGCGACTTACAAGGTGAGCACAGGGTTAATCACAACATCCCTGGAGCAATGAGGGTTAAGGACCCACACTGGACCTGGGATTTGAACCCCCAACCTTTAGATTGATAGTCCAACACCCTCACCACTGAGCTAATAAATTCAATCATTCATCTAAGTATTTTTACTTAATTGT
>JAFMOC010000178.1:562500-635000 GCA_019802505.1 Corydoras sp. C115 | reverse complement strand
AGGAATCCCTATTGCTGAGAGGAGAACATGCTAACCACTAAGCCACCGCACCGCCTTAAATGTAAAATGATGGATGTGAAATTAAACAGGAATGAGGTACAGGGTGGAAACGTGAAATGTTCTCTAGTTCTAATCAAAACCTGAGCTGCTGCATTCTGAATTAATGAATGTTTAATTATAAGATCTGCTGGAACATTAGAAGAATATGATTATGATTGTGATGGGCGTGGACAAACGGACTGCGCCAAAGGGCGGAACCACGACCAATTACTGTTCATCGCCCTCGGTTCTGCCTCCGTCTGTTCATGTCACAATGGCATGATACGAACAGGAAGTCCAAAAACATGGATCAAGTCAATTGAGTTCTCCAAATTGCCCCATATAGAGTGTGTGTCTGTGTGAGTGAGTGTGTGCCCAGCAATAGATTGGCACCCTGTCCTGGGTGTATCTGCCCAGTGCCCGAAACGTTCTCCCCTGGATGGGCATGGGGAACCCCCCCACGACCCTAATAGAGGATAAAGCGGAAGATAATGGATGGATTTTACATTTACATTTAAATTAAATAAAAAAATAATAATTCTACCACTTAATGTAAACTAAAAGTAAACCAATTAATACCTACATTTTTATTCTACATTTTAGATTTATATTATATAACGCTGCTATATTTAATTTTAATTTCATTTTATTTATTTATTTTCTTATAATATCCAGCCATCCATTATCTACCGCTTTATCCTCTACTAGGGTCGCGGGGGGGGGATTCAATTGACCTTGATCCATGTTTTTGGACTGTGGGAGGAAACCGGAGAACCCGGAGGAAACCCACGCGGACACGGGGAGAACATGGAAACTCCACCCAGATTGGGATTGGAACCGGGAATCCCTAGTGCTGAGAGGAGAACATGCTAACCACTAAGCCACCGTGCCGCCCTTCTTATAATATGGAAATATTTAAATTTCAATATTAAAAAAAAATAAACTGGGTCTGTAAAATGGAATCTCGGTTACATTTCATGTACCACATGTTACGTAGGCGACTATAAAGTCTCCTTGAATCCTTACATCAAGCGTCAAATGATTGGGCGTCCCGCCTCGCAGTGCATCAGACGCTCTGTCAGTTCAGGACGATCAGACGGAACGGGTTCATCATAAACATGTTATCAAAAGGTTTGTCCTCCGTTTGCGTCCGACAGCTGGGCCGACGCGCAGAGTCAGATCCAACACATCGAGTCGTCTTTCGACCAGGAGGCCGCCGCCGTGCTCATGGCCAGGTTGGGTGTCATCAGAGCCGAGTCGGAGGAAGGCCCCGATGTTCTGCGCTGGCTCGACAGACAGCTCATCCGTTTGGTGAGTCCCGACGGCGCTTTCGTGCTCGGAGTTGGTTCCTCCATCAATCTGTCGGTGCGACTGACGTCACATTCTGCTTTCGGTTTTAGTGTCAGAAGTTCGGACAGTTCAACAAAGATGAACCCAATTCCTTCCGGCTTTCGGAGTCGCTTTCTCTCTACCCTCAGGTGAGTCCGTACTATCATGGAGCACCATCATGGTTTGATCCACATCCTGCACGTTACAGGTTCTAGTTTAGGGTTTATAAAACTTGAGCATGAAATATGATAACAGGACACTGACATTTACACTGAGGAATTAGTCCTCCACCTTTAACCCATCCGTACAGTGACACACAAACATACACACACTAGGTGTCTCCTCTCAGCGCTAGGGATTCCCGGTTCGAATCCCCATCTGGGTGGAGTTTCCATGTTCTCCCGGTGTCCGCATGGGTTTCCTCCGGGTTCTACGGTATCCTCCCATAGTCCAAAAACATGGATCAAGTCAACTGAGTTCTCCAAATTGCCCCATATAGAGTGTGTCTATGTGAGTGAGTGTGCCCAGCGATAGATTGGCGCCCTGTCCTGGGTGTATCTGCCCAGTGCCCGAAATGTTCTCCCCTGGATGGGCATGGGGAACCCCCCACGACCCTGATATAGGATAAAGCGGAAGATAATGGATGGATGGGATCAGGAATCGAACCGGGGACATTCAGGTCGCCAGACAAGCCTATGACTGCCCCACAAATGCATTCATCAAGTATCACTATCTAGTATCATGTATATTATTTGTCATTCCAACAATATAATGTGGTGTACAGTATACAATGGAACGAAACATTGTTCTCCAGGAACAAGGTTCTACACTGAACAGCAACTACACAACCCAACAAGGTGCACATGTTTGCTTGTGCAAAACAAGTTACAAGAAATACAAGACAATATACAGAATAATAATCGTTTAAGTGATGGGAGGGATAAGTGCAACAAAAAATATACAGTAAACATGGGCGGGAACGGTGCAGGTGGCCCCCTAGTGGTGCCAAATATGTCCACGGTTATAAATGTGATTAGCAGCAGTTATTTTATAAATGTAAAAAAAAAAAACACATATTAACAGGTGTACAACATATTAACAGTATTTTTGGTATACGGATGTATGTGTGTGAGTTTTGGTCCATTTTAGGGTCATAAATGAGCTTTTATTCCTAAATGGGGGTGGTAGCTCAGTGGTTAGG
Source organism: Corydoras sp. C115 (assembly GCA_019802505.1). Classification (NCBI taxonomy): domain Eukaryota; kingdom Metazoa; phylum Chordata; class Actinopteri; order Siluriformes; family Callichthyidae; genus Corydoras; species Corydoras sp. C115. The sequence continues at coordinate 632,431 of JAFMOC010000178.1, read as the reverse complement.
GCGTTGGGCTATCAGTCTGAAGGTTGGGGTTCAAATCCCAAGTCCTCTGAAGTTACCAATGTGGGTCCTTGAGCACGACCCTTAACCCTCATTGCTCCAGGGGTTTTGTGATTAACCCTGTGCTCACCTTGTAAGTCGCTTTGGATAAAAGTGTCTGCAAAATGTGGGTGGCTTAGTAATTCGTGTTGAAATCCAGGCTCCTTCTGTATGGAATTTTGCATGTTCTCTCTGTGTCTGTTCCTCCCATCCATCCATCCATCCATTATCTTCCGCTTGTCCGGGGTTCGGGTCGCGGGGGCAGCAACCGAAGTAGGGAGACCCAGACCTCCCTCGCCCCAGCCACCTCCACCAGCTCGACTGGGGGAACCCCGAGCCGTTCCCAGACCAGCTGAGAGATATAATCCCTCCAGCGTGTCCTGGGTTTTCCCCGGGGTCTCCTCCCAGCTGGACTTGCCTGGAACACCTCCCTAGGAAGGCGCCCAGGAGGCATCCTTACCAGATGCCCGAACCACCTCAACTGGCTCCTTTCGACGCCAAGGAGTAGCGGCTCCACTCCGAGTCTCTCCCAGATGACCGAGCCTCTCACCCCGTCTCTAAGGGAGAGCCCAGCCAACCTATTTCGGCCGCTTGTATTCGCGATCTTGCTCTTTCGGTCATTACCCAAAGCTCATGACCATAGGTCAGGGTCGGAACATGGATCGACTGGTAAATCGAGAGCCTTGCCTTTTGGCTCAGCTCCATCTTTACCACAACAGACCAGTATAGGTTCCGCATCACTGCTGACCCCGCGCTGATCCGTCTGTCAATCTCACGCTCCATCTTCCCCTCACTCGTGAACAAGACCTCGAGATACTTAAAATCCTCCACTTGAGGCAAGATCTAATCCCTGACCCAGAGAGGACTCTCTACCCTTTTCCGACTGAGAACCATGGCCTCAGATTTGGAGGTGCTGATTTTCATCCCGGCCTGGATCTGTTCCTTCCACGGTTATAAAAACTGTTGAGCTGGTAAATGGAGCAGTCGCAGGCTGGTTAAGGAACCAGTCCTGTGACATACCGCTTCGAGTTCCCGTCCCACCAAGTTCTATGGCTGAAGTGCCGTTGAGCAAACACCTAAACATAATTGCTCTCCGGGTGGTGTATACAGAATTGCTCACACGCTCCAGGCACATGAGCTCGTGTGTGTGTGTGTGTGTGTGTGTGTGTGTGTGTGTGTGTGAAATTCCTCTGTGTGTAAGTACATTACACAAAATAGGTCACTTTATATTGTATGTTAAAAATACTAACTTGCCCCTTGGTGTGAGTGCCAGCCCTGCGATCCTGGGTCCTGTGTTTTTCTCCAAACTTTAAGCACTGGGATAGGCCTCAACACCTCCCATTTGAATCCCAATCTGGGTGAGTTTCCTCTGGATTCTCCGGTTTCCTCCCACAGTCCAAAAACATGGATCAAGGTCAATTAATTTCTCCAAATTGCCCCATATAGTGTGTTCGTGTGAGTGAGGAGCCCTGTCCTGGGTGTATTTGCCCAGCGCCCGAAACGTTCTCCCCTGGGTAGGCATAGAGAACCCCCATAGGGAATATATGGATATATATCCATAATGGAGATATATATATTCATTCATCACCTCCCGCTTTATCCTCTATTAGGGTCGCGGTGGGGTTCCCCGTGCCCATCCAGGGGAGAACATCTCGGGCGCTGGGCAGATAGACCCAGGACAGGGCGCCAATCCATCGCTGGGCACACACTCACTCACACAGACACACTCTATATGGGGCAATTTTTGAGAATTCAATTGACTTGATCCATGTTTTTGGACTGTGGGAGGAAACCGGAGAACCCGGAGGAAACCCACGCAGACACGGGGAGAACATGGAAACTCCACCCAGATGGCGATTCGAACCGGGGATCCCTTGCGCTGAGAGGAGAACGTGCTAACCACTAAGCCACCGTGCCGCCTATATATATATATAAATATATATAATTTAAAAAATATATAAAGTCATATCACTAAAATTAGAACCTTGTACCCTCTTGTACCCTTTGATGTTGTGTTATTATCTGATGATGTCACTTGCATATTGGTGCTTCGTGGATGTTCTTCTGTCAAACGTTCTAACAGAATTAAAATGATTTCTCTTCCAGTTCATGTTCCATCTGCGACGCTCCCCTTTCCTGCAAGTTTTCAACAACAGTCCCGACGAATCCTCCTACTACCGACACCATTTTGTCCGCCAGGACCTCACGCAGTCGCTCATCATGATCCAGCCCATTCTTTACTCCTACTCCTTCCATGGCCCACCCGAGGTTCGTTTCTCCTCCGCATCCCCTTTCACCTCCACCCACAGACACTCACATCACTAAACCTGTTGCACCAAGCTGGAATTAAATCCATGTAGTTTGTTATATGTAACCAGACAGGGTTTCCTCCCATCCCCCATTCTGCGTCTCCATGAGGCGTGTCCAATGGTACTGTGTGGGTAAAAAAAAGCAAATTAAGAACTCTCTCTGCGTCACAGGACTAAAAACAGATTCAAAACAGGTTCTAGTTCTTTTGTTAGTTGGCAGGCAAAGGCCTGGTGTTGTGACGTGCATCACGGTACCAGAAACAGGTTCTACTTTTGCATACTTAGAATATATTGGAACAATGAGTCTGAAGAATGCAGAGAGGGCAAAAGTACAAACCCTTTATCTCTTTAACTCACCTGCTTGATCTGCAGTCTGTCTGTAAACAAAACTATAATAAGACAATAAGGTACAAGAGGGCGTGCGTTATATATAGTTATGTACAGTATATTATGTAACCAGCGATGGATTGGCACCCTGCCCAGCGCCCGAGACGTTCTCCCCTGGATGGACATGGGGAACCCCACCGCGGCCCTAATAGAGGATAAAGCGGGAGAATATTATGTAACAGGGCGACACGGTGGCTTAGTGGTTAGCACGTTCTCCTCTCAGCGCTAGGGATTCCCGGTTCGAATCCCCATCTGGGTGGAGTTTCCATGTTCTCCCCGTGTCTGCGTGGGTTTCCTCCGGGTTCTCCGGTTTCCTCCCACAGTCCAAAAACATGGATCAAGTTTGGATCAAATGGATCAAATTGAATTCTCAAAATTGCCCCATATAGAGTGTGTCTGTGTGAGTGAGTGTGTGCCCAGTGATGGATTGGCGCCCTGTCCTGGGTCTATCTGCCCAGTGCCTGAGACGTTCTCCCCTGGATGGGCATGGGGAACCCCACCGCGACCCTAGTAGAGGATAAAGCGGAAGATAATGAATGAAAGGATATTATGTAACAGGATTGTGTGAGTGGTTATCTGAGCGGGCGGCACGGTGGCTTAGTGGTCAGCACGTTCTCCTCTCAGCACTAGGGATTCCCGGTTCAAATCCCCATCTGGGTGGAGTTTCCATTTTCTCCCTGATTCCGCGTGGGTTTCCTCCGGGTTCTCCAGTTTCCTCCCACAGTCCAAAAACATGGATCAAGTCAAATGAATTCTCAAAATTGCCCCATATAGAGTGTGTCTGTGTGAGTGAGTGTGTGCCCAGTGATGGATTGGCGCCCTGTCCTGGGTGTATCTGCCCAGCGCCCGAAACGTTCTCCCCTGGATGGGCATGGGGAACCCAACCGCGACCCTAATAGAGGATAAAGCGAGAGGTAATGAATCCATTATGGATATATATCCATATAAATATAAAGCGGAAGATAATGAATGAATGAATGAATATTATGTAACACTTTTTGTGTTACGCCTGTTTCCCGTGATTTTTTCTGAATGTTAAACAACCTCGAGGTCCTTTGTATCCTTTTATAAAACGGTTACAAACACACTATAATAAAAAACAAGGTTTAATTCCTAAATGCATTTATTTACAGATATTAGTTATTGAACTGGCCTTCCTCAATGTAAACTATTCCAGTCTTCAAAAGTAAAAACTAATCATTGAGTAACAGGATTCTGGATTCTCTAATTATTATAAACTGCCATCTAGTGGCCAAATTTCAGAACGCAGTTTATACAATATCAGCAGGAAAATAGTGTATATCAGGAATTGATACGAATGTGAAGCGGTCAGAGGTGTGTGCTATTGTCACTAATGTCACAGCTGGACAAATGTCTTAGCCAATCAGATTTAAGGATTGAAACTACTATTTTATAATGAAGCAATGAGGTTCTCGAGGTTGTGCACTATGGTGAATAAACACTGTTATTAGTGTTTACACCTCCTCTCCCGTGATTTTATATTTATACTAAATAATATACAACGGTTACACTATAATAAAAAAAAAAGGTTTGATTAATAAATGCAATCATTAAAAGCATAACCGTTAATAATCTGTTCTCCCACCACATAATTTTTTAAAGTGAACTCTAATCACCAAGTAACAAGATTCGGGTTTTCTAAGAATCAAACACTGCTATCTAGTGGCCAAATTACAGAAAGCAGAATCAAGGTTTGATTCATTAATTGTCAATCTTGTCCAGTTTTTAAAGTGAACACTGATTGCTGAGTAACGTCTGCCATCTAGTGGCCAAATTACAGAACGCAGTTTATACAATACTTTATTTTTTTATATATCACACATTGATACGAATGTGAAGAGGTCAGAGGTGGGCATTATTGTAATGTCACGGCTGGACACACGGCTCAGCCAATCAGATTTAAAGGTCAGAAATGCCCCTTTTATAATAAATATTCAATTAGTTCTAAAATCCTGATTTTCTTCGCCTTAAGTAAGAAAATTCACACTGAAGTGCAGCTTTTCAAATAATAATTTTTATTCTAATGGATGTTTAATGCAGTAGGATTTTTTTATGGATAAAATAATAGTTAAAGTTAAAAAAAAAGGATGAAATAATAACCGTGTGTGTGTGTGTGTGTGTGTTTCAGCCTGTGCTCCTGGACAGCACCAGCATCCTTCCAGATCGGATTCTGCTGATGGACACGTTCTTTCAGCTGGTCATCTACCACGGCGAGGTAAGAATGAAAGCCTTCAGGTCCTCTTCACTCGTCCCTCACAGTCGGACCCGGATACTAAACCGGTCATCTTGCTCCATCAGACCATCGCTCAGTGGAGGAAGGCTGGTTACCAGGACATGGCCGAGTACGAGAACTTCAAGCAGCTGCTGCAGGCTCCTCTGGATGATGCTCAGGAGCTCCTGCAAAGTCGCTTCCCGATGCCTCGCTACGTGGACACCGAGCACGGAGGCTCTCAGGCTCGTTTCCTGCTGTCCAAAGTCAACCCCTCCCAAACCCACAATAACCTCTACACCATGGGACAGGTACGTGTGGTGTTCTCTTCCACAGTCATGGTAACTGATACTCACACACTTTCAATATGCGTGATTCATATCGGTGAATCCATCCATCCATTATCTTCCGCTTTATCCTCTATTAGGGTCGTGGGGGGGGGGGTTCCCCATACCCATCCAGGGGAGAACGTTTCGGGCGCTGGGCAGATACACCCAGGACAGGGCGCCAATCTATCGCTGGGCACATACTCACTCACACATACACACTCTATATGGGGCAATTCGATTGATCCATGTTTTTGGACTGTGGGAGGAAACCCACGCAGACACGGGGAGAACATGGAAACTCCACCCAGATTGGGATTCAAACCAGGAATCCCTAGCACTGAGAGGAGAACATGCTAACCACAAAGCCACCATACTGGTGAATATTAAAGGTTATTCTTCATTCCACCTCTGACAGGAGTTCGGAGCGCCCATTCTCACAGACGACGTCAGCTTGCAGGTCTTCATGGATCACCTGAAGAAACTAGCCGTATCCAGTTCGGCCTAAACGACGTCGATGGAGGGAGCCGGAAACCCGACTCCTCTTCCTCAGGATGGACAGTACGGAAATCATAAGCTGGTTTAAGAGGGACTTGTAGTTTGAAGAAGAAAAACAAAACAGCTTTCGTGATTTTTAACCTTTTAAAATATTTTGTCATGATGTTTCAGATAAGCACAGTGTTCCAAAGGAGGCGTGAACGTTCTCTTAATTTAAATAACGTATGCGTTCTTGTTTCTAATGCAATGTTTCGATGTCATGTAAATGTGTAGAATAACATTCCAGATGTAATTTTATTCCTAATAATTATTATATTATTACTGTGTATAAAATCTATTTCCACTTGAGACCTTGTCTGTTGTCATGTGAATTGTGTGAGTGGTTATCTGAGGGTGGCTTAGTGGTTGGCATGTTCTCCTCTCAGCACTAGGGATTCCCGGTTCAAATCCCCATCTGGGTGGAGTTTCCATGTTCTCCCCGTGTCCACGTGGGTTTCCTCCTGGTTCTCCAGTTTCCTCCCACAGTCCAAAAACATGGATCACGGTCAATTGAATGCTCCAAATTGCCCCATATAGAGTGTGTGAGTGTGTGCCCAGCGATGGATTGGCGCCCTGTCCTGGGTCTATCTGCCCAGCGCCCAAAACGTTCTCCCCTGGATGGGGATGGGGAACCCCACCGCGACCCTAATAGAGGATAAAGCGGAAGATAATGGATGGATGGATGGTTATCTGAGCGATTGACCTGTGTACTAATTCATGGTCTGGGGCACATTAGCGACATCTAGTGGTGAGCACAAATCACTGCTTGATTTTTAAGTTATTTGTTTGATTTATTTCTATAGCGCTTTTTACAACAGTACATTGTCACAAAGCAGCGTTACAGAATGAAAAGCCTTTAAACCCCCAAAGAGCAAGCCGAAGCGACAGTGGCAAGAAAAAACTCCCTGTTATGTTGTTATTTAAGGAAGAAACCTTGGGAGGACCAAGACTCAGTGAGGGACTCGTCCTCCTTGAGCGGCCAGGCAGCAACAACAGTGTAGGACAACCATGTCCAGATATTAAACAAATGGAAAAACTAACAACTGGAAAACTATATGTGAGTCCATTGGGGGGCGTCCTGCAGGACCGCCTTGTCAGGTTCCATCCAGTATTCGTCAGCAGAGCCATGGATGAAGATCTCCAGGAAGCCGGGGGACACCTCAAAAGAAACAGACAAGGAAGGCAGTTAGAGCTGATAATAAAGCACGGCGTTTATTCATTCATTCATTCATTATCTCCCGCTTTATCCTCTATTAGGGTCGCGGTGGGGTTCCCCATGCCCATCCAGGGGAGAACGTCTCGGGCGCTGGGCAGATAGACCCAGGACAGGGCGCCAATCCATCGCTGGGCACACACTCACTCACACAGACACACTCTATATGGGGCAATTTTTTGAGAATTCAATTGACTTGATCCATGTTTTTGGACTGTGGGAGGAAACCGGAGAACCCGGAGGAAACCCACGCAGACATGGGGAGAACATGGAAACTCCACCCAGATGGGGATTCGAACCGGGAATCCCTAGCGCTGAGAGGCGAACATGCTAACCACTGTGCCGCCCGCACGGCATTTAATTAATAAGTAATTAATTGACACAGTGCAGCATGTGACTCCGGCATCACTGACTAGAGCAGCAGAACTAAAAGAGGCAGATACTGCAGGGTACATAGTTGAGATGGCGACCCGGAACAGCAGCATTTCAGCGCCACACCCCCCCCCCCCCATTAATGATGAGGTGGGTGAAGAGGTGAAACGCCAGCATACACTGATCACAGATTACCCCCCCCCCCCCCCCCCGCAACACAGCCAAGCCTGAGATCTACATCTTTATCTACAGGGGATTAATTAAACGCAATTAAAGAAATGTGTTTTTAATTATTTTTAAAGATTAATAGTGATTCAGAATCACAAACAGTAGCAGCTCATTTTTCTCATGATTAGGATGAGGACCAGAGCTCGGCATACTAGATGAGCCATGTGGTACAATGTACATAATGTACAGTGTATTTGGTCTCCATGGTGATGATGCTGCAGCACCCAAACCTCATTTAAACATCTCCACCCCTCCAGCAGTGGTCCACCACCCTAATTCTGGAACCCCACCTTCCTGGCTCCTGTGGTGCATCATCAATCTGTGGTCTGGGGGTTCTGTGGTCTGTGGTCAGGTTCTCCTCTCAGGTTTAAATCGCATTCTAGGTGAAGTTTCCATGTTCTCCCCGCATCTGCATGGCTTTCCTCCGAGTTCTCCGGTTTTCTCCCACAGTCCAAAAACATGGATTCAAGGTAAATTGAATGCTCTAAATTGCCCCATACAATGTGTTTTCCTGTGTCCAGCAACAGATTGGCCCCCTGTCTTTGGTGTATCTGCCCAGCCCCCAAAAGGTGCTCCCCTGGACTGGCATGGGGAAGCCCATGGCCCTAGTACAGGATTACGTGGAATCTGATCTAGAACAGGATGTGATAAATAGGAAATCATTCATTCATTCATTATCTCCTGCTTTATCCTCTATTAGGGTCGCGGTGGGCAATTATGGGAGAATTCAATTAACCCATGCCCATCCAGGAAACCGGAGAACATCTCGGGCGCTGGGCAGATAGAACCCAGGACAGGGTTCACGGTTGTTCCTGCCAATCCATCGCATGACACTTATTAAATGAATCCCAAAATGAGTCTCTGTTTCACACTCACAAACCACACACCTCACGTTTCGCCTCTCAGCGCTATGGAATTCCCGGCAAGACCGGCAATTGGTGGAATTTCAATTCTCACCCGTGACTTGATCCATGTTTTTGGTTTCTGTGGGAGGAAATGGATCAACGTCCAATTGAGTTCTCCAGGAAGTTGCCCGGAGGAGTGTGTCGCAGAAGTGACGGGGAGAACATGCTGGAAACTCACACCCAGATGGCGGAAACTCCAACAATAATCCAGAAAACCGGAGGAAATTATATTTCCAATTTAATCCATCCATTATTTCCGCTTCATCCTATTATCTAGGCCCGCTTATTCCTCTATGAAATAGGGTCAGCGTGTGGGTTCCCCATGCCTATCCAGGGGAGAAAAACGTTCGAAATAAAGGCAGGTCGCTGGGCAAGATAGACCCAGTCCGTCAGGCGATGAGACAGTTTTTAACAAGGGTCGCTGGGTACACTCACAGTATGCGCCTTCAAACAACTTCTATATGGGAGCAATTTTAGGGAACTCAATTAACGGTAACGTTGATCCATGGAAACTGTCCACCAGATGGGGATTCGAACACACGGGAATCCCTAAGCGCTGAGAAGCGAAAACTGCTAACCAATAAGCCCATCGTTCTATCGTGCTAAGAGGCGTGGCGATGTGGGCTTCGTGTTCCTAACTATAGATCCATGTTTGTGTGTTTGTGTCACCCCCCCCCCCCACCACTAAGATCTCACTAAGTTTTACGAGTCCGCAGATGAGACAGTTTTAACAAGCGGGACCGGAACGGATGGAGTCACCAGTAGAGCGTTGTGCGACAGCAATACAAATTCAAAAACGATTTCGATGGTGCTAATACTGTATGTTGGCTGTAAAGAGCCGCTTCTCAGCTTCATAAACCGTCAGAATCTTTCTGAAGGCGCAAACGGTCGCAACGTTACGGTATTTTAAAGCAAACCCTTGTTAAAACTGTCTCATCTGCGACTCCTAAAACAGATTCATGCTTTTCTGCAGAAGCTGAGGTTCATTTATTCAAACATTTTCAGCCAAAACCATCATTTATTAGAACTGAATGTGCTCTCCACTGCTGACAGACATATTTCATATGTTATTTAATTGTATCCAATATAACTAATAAATCAAACAAAATGAATGTAACAACAGTTTAAAAAAATGGATAAATACACTCATGAAAGGGCAATTTTTAAAGAGGACAGAGGGGGAATAAGGGATCTGGGCTAAAGCCCCTGATGTTTCTAACCCCTAAAAACCCCCCTGGACACAATTCTGGGATTATTTGGGATTATTATTTGGGATCCTGGGGTTATATTAGGCTGAAGGATTAAAGGTGATATCAGAGATTCAAGCGATCCAGCCCCAACACAGCACTTTTGTTGTTCTTTGTGAGTGGTGAGTGGAAGTACGCGGAAGTCTGACGCCAGTGGTGGGGTGGGAGTAGGAGGGTGGGGGCTTTAGAGGCAGTTGCAGACTAAAAGAAGCGAGCTGATGTATCTTGGCGGCTCAACGCGTCGCGCATCAGTCCAGCCGAAATGGTAGCGGTGTACATCTCCGCGCAGCCGGTCAGCTCCTCAGAATGGATCGTCTGTCTCGATAAGAGGTGAGCGAAACCGCCCGCCATCCCTCCCAGATAAGCCCGGCTGCGGGGCGGGATGCGGCAAGGTGAAGCCGCGGCGCCATCAGCGCGGGATGCTGCGTCTGTCCGCGCGCCCACGCAGGATGGCCTTTAATCCACGCAAGCGATCGTCCACTCAAAGCACGCACGACGCCACGGCTGACTCGAGCCGCCAAAGGGAAGGAGGGGATGGGGTAGTTATCCGGTGCGAGCGCGCGTCAGGGCGTGTGTGCGTGTGCGTGTGCGTGAGGGCAGCCGGAGACGCGCGCCTTTTAACTGATTGTTAGCACTCTGCCCCTCTGGGGCCGTTAATGGCCACCGAGCAGCATCGGGCTTCACTTTGCGATCTGACAACGTGGCGAAATCCTTCATCACTCCACACCATCTTCCCGTCAAGCCCCATCCCTGCAGGTTACCATGGCGATGAGGTGGCGGGGGAGATCACCTTACGTGCTACGAGCGCCTGTCGGCAGATGCTGATACAATAAACGCCCCACGGCATCAGTTAGAAACGAATCAGAGCCTCGTTCTTTCATTAGAACCACTTTGGCTTTGAGGTTCCAGACCCTCGTTGAGGCTGAGTCTGTAGCTCGGTGGATACTATACACCATGTCATCCTAAACTGCACCATTCATTCATTCATTCATTCATTATCTTCCACTTTATCCTATACTAGGTTCGCGGGGGGGGGGGGGGGGGGGGGGTATGCCCATCCAGGGGAGAACGTTATGGGTGCTGGGCAGATACACCAAGGACTAGGGGTGTCTTCTAGAGCTGTGCGGATCGTTACAAATATCGATAATATCGATACCAACGCTGGTATTGGTATTGAACAATACTTGCGTAAAAAGATCGATACTCAAGTTTTTTTGTGTGTGAAAATTCCTTTTTTATTGTTTTGCCTAAGAACAATTCTATTTGAAAAAAAGTAACAAAGAAAGAAAAAACTGTCTAGTGAGGGGAGCATTTTGACTTTATATTCGTATTGTCGTTTCTCCTTTTTCATTCATTCATTCATTATCTCCCGCTTTATCCTCTATTAGGGTCGCGGTGGGGTTCCCCATGCCCATCCAGGGGAGAATGTCTCGGGCGCTGGGCAGATACACCCAGGACAGGGCGCCAATCCATCGCTGGGTACACACTCACATACTCAAACACACTCTATATGGGGCAATTTAGAGAACTCAATTAACTTGATCCATGTTTTTGGACTGTGGGAGGAAACCGGAGAACCCGGAGGAAACCCACGCGGACACGGGGAGAACATGGAAACTCCACCCAGATGGGGATTCGAACCGGGAATCCCTAGCGCTGAGAGGCGAACGTGCTAACCACTAAGCCACCGTGCCGCCAGTTTCTCCTTTTGTACCTCAAAAATATATATTTTCCTCACGTTAAAGCAATCTTTGTTTTATTACTGTTCCATTGTTTCTAAACAAAGATGTTGATTGGGATACATTGTTTTGTTGTCACCTACAATGTTTGGCGAAATTCTATACTAGGTCTTTTGGATCAATGAAGCTTAAATATTAAAAGGTATCGGTATCGAATATCGCGATATTGGCCCTGTATTTACTTGGTATCGGATCGATACCAAAATTCTTGGTATCGCACAGCTCTAGTGTCTTCAACTAAGGATTTTCATAGTCGAATCTGATTCGTCAGATTTTCCCTATAGTCGACTGATAGTCGAATCAGTTCAAATTTCACCACAAGATGGCGCTATAAGCGTGGTTTTTAAAAAATATATATTTTTTATATTTTACTTGTTTTTCTAGAGCACCGTAAATGGGATCCCCGTTCTGGACTTTTTTCCACTTCAAAGGAAAAACCTAAAACACTCAGATCAAGGCTATATATATATAACGAAAACAAAGACATTTCATGTAAAAACTAATGCTTAGCAGCAGCCATGGGCACCCCCATGTGGTCAAAATGGTACATTCGACTATGAGGTTCATAGTCGACTACGGTTCTCCGAATCGAATCGTCGAATCAGCGAATATTACAGCTCACCCCTACCAAGGACAGTGTGCTAATCTATCACTGAACACACACTCACTCACACTGACTCACACAAACACACTCTGTATGGGGCAATTTGGAGAATTCAATTGACCTTGATTCGTGTTTTTGGACTGTGGGAGGAAACCAGAGAACACCCACTTGGACACGGGGAGAACATGGAAACTCCACCCTGATTGGGATTCGAACCTGGAATTTCCAGCAGTGAAGGGTGACGTGCTAACCACATAGAAACCATGCTGCCCAAGGTTTTAATTAGATCTTAGATCATTAATTAATTATCTTCCTTTTAATCCTCTACTAGGTTTGTGGGGGGGGGGCAGATACACCCAGGACAGGGCACTAATCTATCACTGGACACTAACACTGACTCACACAAACACACTCTGTATGGGGCAATTTGGAGAATTCAATTGACCATGATCCATGTTTTTGGACTGTGGGAGGAAACCGGAGAACCCAGAGGAAACCCACTTGGACCCACATGGAAACTCCACCCTGATTGGGATTCGAACCGGGAATCTCCAGCAGTGAAGGGTGACGTGCTAACCACAGCCACCGTGCTGCCCAAGGTTGTAATTAGATGATTAATTAATTATCTTCCTCTTAATCCTCTACTAGGTTTGTGTGGGGGGTGGGGCAGATATAACCAGGACAGTGCACACTCACTCACACAAACACACTCTATATGGGGCAATTTGGAGAACTCAATTGACTTAATCCATGTTTTTGGACTGTGGGAGGAAACCGGAGAACCCGGCGGAAACCCACAAAGACACGGGGAGAACATGGAAACTCCACCCAGATTGGCATTCGAACCGGGAATCCTTAGTGCTGAGAGGAGAACATGCCAACCACTAAGCCACAGTGCCACCACTGCACCAGACTGTAGGTAATTTCCATCATGTGAACTACTTCCTGCAGCATTCCCTCATTTATGCATTGATTCTTATTTTGTGAGACAATTACAACCCTGGCGGCACGGTGGCTTAGTGGTTAGCATGTTCTCCTCTCAGCGCTAGGGATTCCCGGTTCGAATCCCCATCTGGATGGAGTTTCCATGTTCTCCCCGTGTCTGCGTGGGTTTCCTCCGGGTTCTCCGGTTTCCTCCCACAGTCCAAAAACATGGATCAAGTGAATTGAATTCTCCAAATTGCCCCATATAGAGTGTGTGTGTGTGTGAGTCAGTCTGTGCCCAGCGATGGATTGGCGCCCTGTCCTGGGTTCCTGGGTCTATCTGCCCAGCGCCCGAGACGTTCTCCCCTGGATGGGCATGGGGAACCCCACCGCGACCCTAATAGAGGATAAAGCGGGAGATAAGGAATGAATGAATTACAACCCTTGGACACACAGTGGCGTGGTGGTTAGCACGTCTGGCTCTCAGCACTGGGGATCCAGGTTCGATTCACGTTCTGGGTGGAATCTCCGTGCATCCGTGTGTGGGTGTCCTTTGGATTCTTTAGTTTCCTCCCACAGTAAATGGACTGCTCTAAATTGCCCCATATAGTGTGTGTTTGTGTTTGTGAGTGTGTGCCCAGTGACAGATTGGCACCCTGTTCTGGTTGTATCTGCCCAGCTCCCCCTTCCCCCCACGACCCTAGTAGAGAATTAAGCAGAAGATAATTAATTCATAATTTAATCTTTTTTAAGTGGTTAACACGTCACCCTCCATTGCTGGAGATTCCAGGTTCCAATCCAGATTCCCCTGGAGGTTCCCCGTGTCCCCATGGGAGTCCAAAAACAAGGATTCAGGGAAATTAAATGCTCTGAGTTGCCCCATATAGCATGTCTTTGTGTGTGTGAGTGTGCGATAGATTGGTGTCCTGTCTGTATCTGCCCAGCTAGGCCCCGGCCCCCTCCCCCCGTGACCCAAGTAGTGGATTAAGTGGAAGATAATTAATTAATGATTTAATTACAACCCTGGACGGCACAGTAGCTAAGTGGTTAGCACTTCACCCTCCACACTTCACCCTCTGCTGGAGATTCCAGGTTCGAAACCCAATCAGGGTGGAGTTTCCATGTTCTCCCCGTGTCCATGTGGGTGTTCTCCAGGTTCACCGGTTTCCTCCCAGAGTCCAAAAACAAGGATTCAGGACAAATTGAATGCCCTAAATTGCCTTGTTTATTGTTCCCTGTGATAGATTGGCCCCTGTTCTGTGTGCATCTGCCCAACAGGGGAAAACTGGGGGAACCCCCTACCCCTAAATAATGAATTACTTAAGGAATTACAGCCCTGTTTACGGTTGCTGTGCAAGAAGGAATGAGTGAGATTGGGGTGGGGCATGTGGTTGGATCCAACCTTAGTGGTTAAAAGCGATATAACTCCGTTTATCTCCTTTTTTTGTGGGAGGAAACCAAAGTTCCCAAAGGAACCCCACATATACATTTTCATTACATTTACATTTACATTACATTTACATTTGGTCATTTATTTTGGTCATTGCTTTTATCCAAAGCAACTTACAAGGTGAGCACAGGGTTAATCACAACATCCCTGGAGCAATGAGGGTTAAGGGTCTTGCTCAAGGACCCACACTGGTAACTTCAGTGGACCTGGGATTTGAACCGCCAACCTTCAGATTGACAGCCCAACTCCCTGACCACTGAGCTACCGCTCCCTCATTACATTTCCATTTGGTCATTTATTGGACGCTTTTATCCAAAGTGACTTACAAGGTGAGCACAGGGTTAATCACAACATCCCTGGAGCAATGAGGGTTAAGGGTCTTGCTCAAGGAACCACATTAGTAACTTCAGTGGACCTGAGATTTGAACCCTCAACCTTCAGATTGATAGCCCAACACCCGAACCACTGGGCACTGAACACTGAACCTTGTCCTTCCTGGATCACACTACTAACTTCGAGTGCCTTTAATTGCCTTAAACTACTCCCAGGACAGGGCGCCAATCAGACACACACACTACAGTATATGGGGCAATTAGAACGCCACACTGGACGTTGTCCTTCCTGCCCTTAAGCTTAGTTTCAGAGTGAACCTCTGCACATGACTGTCCTGTGTGATGCAGTTGCAGCACAGATCTGATGAAAGTGAAGAGGACAGAATCAAACCACTGGAAGATAAAACATCTACCGCTGACCCAGCAATAATTCTGCACATCTCTGTCCAGGAGATTTTAGAAAGGGCTCTGTTTCACAAACAGCTTCTGGGTTTTTCCTTAAAGAACATCAGACCTTTATCATTATTATAAGAATAAATAGTTAAGTAGAAGGATGGAAGCTTTAGCTGCTTCTGAGAAGATCTTCTGAGTGGTTTAGGGTTTTATATTCTGGATAAACCCACACAGACATGGGGAGAACATGACATCTATACCCAGATTGGGATTCAAACCTGGATCTTCAGCTCTGAGAGGAGAACGTGCTAACCACTAAGCCACCGTGACACCCAAAAGTAAAAGTGTTCTTCCATAATGACAAATTGACAGTTTGTTTTGGTTTTACAGTTTATGTGTGTGTGTGTGTATCTGTATGTATGTGTGTGTGTGTGTGTGTGTGTGTGTGTGTGTGCGTGTGTATGTGTTTGCGTGCATATGTGTGTGTGTGTGTGTGTGTGGGTGTGCACGTGTGTATGTATGTGCGTTTGTGGGTGTGTGTGTGTGTTTGCTTGCATGTGTATGTGTGTGTGTGTGTGTGTGTGTGTGTGTGTGTGTGTGTGTGTGTGTGTTTGTGTGTGTGCAGGCCGGCGGAGCGCTCTGGGGAGGATGTGGATATCATCCTGGCTCGACTGAGGGGAGTGAAAGCCTTTGAGAAGTTCCATCCCAGTCTCCTGCAGCAGATCTGCATGTGTGGCTTTTATGAATATCTGGAGAAAGGAATCACCTGTAAGTGTGCGGTGTCTACAGTCTAGAACCAACACAATCACGCAGTCAGACTCCAGTCTACAACTACTCTCATCTCATCTCATTATCTTCAATTTAATCCTACATTAGAGATTCAGGTCATGGGGGGGGGTTCCCCATGCCCATCCAGGGTAGAACGTTTTGGTTGCTGGGCAGATACACCCAGGACAGGGTGCCCGGCTTTACTGCGAACACACTCACTCACACAGACACACAGACTATATGGGGCAATTAATAGTATATAGCCAATTTACCTTGAATCCATCTTTGGACTGTGGGAGGAAACCGGAGAACCCGGAGAAAACCCACGGGGTCACAGAGAGAACATGCAAACTCCACCCAGACCCAAACCGGGATTCTCAGCGCTGAAAGGAGAACATGTTAATCACTACCCCACCGTGCCACCCGCCTAAAACTAGTGAACTAATTTACTGATTAATTAATACTTGTTGAGTGTGGCAGCATGGTGGTTTAGTGGTTAGCACGTTCTCCTCTCAGCCCTGGGGATCCAGGTTCAAATCCCAAGTTTGTGGAGTTTTCATGTTCTCCCCATGTCTTCTGTAATCATGTAAACATGGTTTCAAGGTAAATGAAATGCTCTAAATTGCCCTATATAGTGTATGTGTGAGTGTTAGTCTGTGTGAGTGAGTGTGTGCCCAATGATAGATTGGTGTCCTGTCCTGGGTATATCTGCCCAGCGCCCGAAACGTTCTCCTCCGGATGGGCATGAGAACCCCACCGCAGGAAGAGGAATTATGTCAAATACTTGATAACGTAAATACGGGACTGGTTACCTCGTGTCTTTTCTGCAGTGTATCGTCAGGGTGACATTGGGACGAGCTGGTATGCGGTTCTGTCAGGTTCCCTGGATGTTAAAGTCTCTGAGACTGCTAACCATCAGGTAAAGAACCCAGTACAACACAAACATCACGACTGAACGTCAACAATTCTCATACTCATCACTATTAGGAGTGTTATATATCTTTGACTTGTGGGATAATAAAAATGTATCCTACCCTTACCTTACCTAACCCTGCCTTACCCTTACGCTTGCATTACCTTAGCCTACCTTACCTTACCTTACCTTAACTTACCATACCTTACCTTACCTTACCATACCTTACCTTACCTTACCTTACCCTACCCTACTCTATCTTACCTTACCTTACCTTACCTTACCTTACCTTACCTTACCTTACCTTACCTTACCTTACCTTACCTTACCTTACCTTACCTTACCCTACTCTATCTTACCTTACCTTACCTTACCTTACCTTACCTTACCTTACCTGAACTTACCATACCTTACCTTACCTTACCTTGCCTTACCTTACCTTACCTTACCTTACCTTACCTTACCTTACCATACCTTACCTTACCTTACCTTACCCTACTCTATCTTACCTTACCTTACCTTACCTTAACTTACCTTACCTTACCTTACCCTACTCTACCTTACCTTACCTTACCTCACCTTACCCTACTCTACCTTACCTTACCTTACCCTACGCTACCCTACCCTTACCATACCTTACCTTACCTTAACTTACCATACCTTACCTTACCTTAACTTACCATACCTTACCATACCTTACCTTACCTTACCTTACCTTACCTTACCTTACCCTACCCTACTCTACCTTACCTTACCTTACCCTACGCTACCTTACCCTACCCTTACCCTTACCCTTACGTTACCCTTATCCTTACCTTATTTGGTGCTTAATTGACATGACCGTTCTCTTTGTCTAGGATGCTGTGACAATCTGTACTTTGGGAATCGGTACAGCATTTGGAGAGTCGATACTGGATAACACACCACGTCATGCCACTATAGTCAGCCGAGAAAACAGTGAACTTTTGCGCATTGAGCAGAGGGAGTTTAAGACACTATGGGAGGTGTGTGTGTGTGTGTGTGTGTGTGTGTCTGAGTTCATAATGTTACAATAATGTTACAATAATGTTATCACTGTTATCCAGTGTCCACATGAGATTATCTGTATACTGAGTTTTTAATGCTGCCGGTTATAACTGTGGTTATATGGGTCACAGAAATACAGGCAGTGCATGGCTGGACTACTCGCACCTCCTTATGGCGCGATGGATGGTGGACTGAGCAATGATAGTGAGTATCTCTCTTTACAGCATTACACCTTCAAAAATACACACGGGGTTTAAATTGGGGTGAAGCAAAGGTTTCATTGACTGGGGCAGTCAAAGGCTTGCCCCAGTCGATTGCCCCAATTCGATTCCTGGTCCCATCAAATAAATACTATGGCTAAAGAGCCCTTGGGCAAGCCACCTAACCCCAATTGCTCCCCAGGCGCCGTATACATGGCTGCCCACCGCTCCGGGCACGTGTGCTCACCTCACTCAGTGTGTGTATTTGTGTGTGTTTCACTGCATGGATGGATTAAATGTGGAGGACAAGTTCCTCTGTGTGTAGCACTGTAGGCAAAATAACCATTGCTTAATCCTCTACTAGGGTCGCAGAGTGGGGTTCCCATGCCCATCCAGAGGAGAACATTACGGGCGCTGGGCAGATACACCCAGGACATCTTTCACTCGGCACACACTCACTCATACAGACACACTCTATATGGGGCAATTTGGAACATTCAGTTTACCTTAATCCCACTATCCCACAATCCAAAAACATGGATTCAAGATGAATTGAATGCTCTAAATTGCCCCATGTAGTGTGTGTTTGAGTTAGTGTCTGTGTGAGTGAGTGTGTGCCCAGCGATAGATAGGTGCCCTGTCCTGGGTGTATCTGTCCAGCACCCTAAAAGTTCTCCCATGGATGGGCATGGGGAACCCCTCCCATGGCCCTAGTACAGGATTAAGTGAAAGACAATGAATGAATGAATGAATGAATGAATGAAAATTAGATAAATGTGTGAATTCTTACCAAGTTCCCTCATAATCTGTTTTGTGATTACAGGGTTGCCAGATAAAGACACGCTTACCAATGATCATCTGAGCTTGTTATCCAAAAAAAAGGTATTTGAATGTTTTGTTTTTTTTTTTGTTAATTTCACTTTTCAATGTTGCTCCAGTTTGTATTTCAATTCTGTTTTTGTTTCTCTGGTTAGTTATCATACTGTGATTATTAGGGCTGTCTTCAGCTAAGGATTTTCATAGTCGAATCTGATTCGTCAGATTTTCCCTATAGTCGACTGATAGTCGAATCAGTTAAAATTCCACCACAAGATGGCGCTATAAGCGTGGTTTAAAAAAAAAAATTTTTTTATATTTTACTTGTTTTTCTAGAGCACCGTAAATGGGACTTTCTTTTCTGGACATTTTTCCACTTCAAATGAAAAACCTAAAACACTCAGATCAAGGCTACATATATAACGAAAACAAAGACATTTCATGTAAAAACTAATGCTTAGCAGCAGCCATGGGCACCCCCATGTGGTCAAAATGGTACATTCGACTATGAGGTTCATAGTCGACTACGGTTCTCCGAATCGAATCGTCGAATCAGCGAATATCAGCTCACCCCTAGTGATTATCATCCTCTAAGTAAATGATCACAAAGTTTGCAGAAAGCCAAAGCAAAGGTCTGCTATTGACGCGAATGCAGGAAACGTTATGTTAATACGTATGGTTTTCGGAATAGATCGAGAATGTCATCCTCAAACTTTCAAAAGATATTTAAAGGAATGATGGATAGCAAGTTAAATCCAGCACTTCTCTCTATGCTGACACTCTTTCTCCTGAACGTTTTTCTCAGGTGCCATCGGAAAAGATTTTGAGAGCGGGAAAGGTTTTACGGAATTCCATTCTGGCGCAGGCTCCCCACATGATCAGAGACAGGAAGTATCACCTGAAGACATACAGGTACGTTAAAGAGTTCCAACCAATCATGTGATAACTGCAAAGCTATTGGAATGATATCTCACCACTGGTATTTCATGAAGGCGACAAGCAGAAAACGTTGAATTTCTATGATCTGAACGTGATGTACGGTGCTGGTGATCCAAACACCCTGGTCTGAACAGGGCTCGTGTCATTGGCTGGTCTCTGAAGTGGGTGAGAGTAGCAGGGGTGTTTTCAAGGTTTAGAAACATCAGGGGCTTTAGCCCAGATCCCTTATTCCCCCTCTGTCCTCTTTAAAAATTGCCCTTTTATGAGTGTGTTCATCCATTTTTCAATCTGTTGTTACATTCATTTTGTTTGATCATTCATTAGTTATTCATTCATTCATTCATTATCTTCCGCTTTATCCTCTATTAGGGTCGTGGTGGGGTTCCCCATGCCCATCCAGGGGAGAATGTTTCGGGCGCTGGGCAGACCCAGGACAGGGCGCCAATCCATCGCTGGGCACACACTCACTCACACAGACACACTCTATATGGGGCAATTTGTTGAATTCATTTGACTTGATCCATATTTTTGGACTGTGGGAGGAAACCGGAGAACCCGGTGGAAACCCACGCGTACACGGGGAGAACATGGAAACTCCACCCAGATAGGGATTCGAACCGGGAATCCCTAGCGCTGAGAGGCGAACGTGCTAACCACTAAGCCTCCGTGCCGCCCCATTTATTAGTTATATTGGATAAAATTAAATGACATATGAAATATGTCTGTCAGCAGTGGAGAGCACATTCAGTTCTAATAAATGATGGTTTTGGCTGAAAACTTTTGAATAAAGGAACCTGAGCTTCGGCAGAAAAGCATGAATCCGTTTTACGAGTCGGTCGAAGATGAGACAGTTTTAACAAAGTTTTGCTTTAAAATACCGTAACAGTTCGCGCTTCCAGAAAAATTCTGACGGTTTATGAAAGTTGAGAACCTGCTCTTTACAGCCAACATACAGTTATTACGGTAACTTTACTCCCGATACTGAAGAAAAAAAATCTGTCTCTTCAACACACACACACACACACACACACACACACACACACACACACACACACACACACACACACACACACACACACACACAGAGCTTAGAAGCACAAACAGCTGACGGTGACTCCATCGTTTGGTCCTGCTCCTTGAGGAGAGACGGCCAGAAAAAACTGCTCTCATTTTATCCGGGGCTACTGACAAAACACCCGGGGCTATAGCCCCGAAAGCCCAGGTCTATCGACGCCCCTGGAGAGTAGTAAGGGCTAATGTGGGAACAACAGCTGATTAACAGGGAAAACCGTCAATGACAGAAATTAGGTTGTAATAATATTTATATGTGGGTTTTTTTTTTTGGTAAAGAACCTTTTTTTTGGTAAAGGTTCTGATTTGGTATTCACGTGATGGATGTGTGTTCACAGACAGTGCTGCGTTGGCACTGAGCTGGTGGACTGGCAGCTGCAACAAAGTTCCTGCGTCCACAGTCGTGCCCACGCGGTCGGGATGTGGCAAGTCCTGCTGGAGGAGGGTGTTCTAAACCATGGTGAGACTGCAAAACCTGATGTATACAAAAGCAATAAGGTACGAGGGGTTGTGCATTATTGGAAATAAATCACGGGAAACAGGTGTTGTTAGGCACAACGTGAAGTGGAATGATGCACAACCTTGGGTGCCTTATTGCTGTTATAAAATGGTTACAAACACATTATAATAATAAAAAAACAAGGTTTGTTTCATAAATAAGTTTTTTAATAACAAAATTATTAACATACTGGTCTTTTGCGATGTGATGTAGTACGATTTTTAAAGTGAACATTGATCACTGAGTAACGGGATACGGTAACAAGTTTGGTGCTAACCTATGTATTATGATTTAAAATAATGTGATGTATTTAATGCATTGATACGAATGTAAAGCCGTCAGAGGTGTGCATTATTGTCCATAATGTCACGTCTGGACAAACCGTGGCTCAGCCATTTGGCTCAGCCAATCAGATTTAAGGACCAAATTACTTATTATTATTAATAACTACTTAGTACCACCCCTTTATTAGCTTCATCTGTTTGTCTGTGTGTCTGTGTTATCCTCTATTAGGGTCGCAGTGGGGTTCCCCATGCCCATCCAGGGGAGAACATCTCGGGCGCTGGGCAGATAGACCCAGGACAGGGCGCCAATCCATCGCTGGGCACACACTCACTCACTCACACAGACACATTCTATATGGGGCAATTTTTTTGAGAATTCAATTGACGTCATCCATGTTTTTGGACTGTGGGAGGAAACCGGAGAACCCGCAGGAAACCCACGCAGACACGGGGAGAACATGGAAACTCCACCCAGATGGGGATTCGAACCGGGAATCCCTAGCGCTGAGAGGCGAATGTGCTAACCACTAAGCCACCGTGCCGCCGCTCTCCTAATCCCTGTTAAATATTTTTCCATGTTGTCTCTTGAGGGTTTGTTCAGTAAACTTAATATCACTTGCTCTGTGATATCTTGTTATGCGCCCCCCCAGGCCCCACTATTTGAGAAACACTGCCCTAATACAACCACAATCCTCTACGCTTGTGGGAATCGTTCTTGGTTCGATTCCTGGTCCCGCCAAGGCACCCAACCTCAATTGCTCACCGGGTGCCATATCCAAGGCTGCACTGCTCCGGGCACGTATGCTCCCTTCACTAAGTGTGTATATATGTGTGTGTTTCACTGCACAGATGGGTTAAATGTGGTGGACTAATCCCTCTATTTGTAAATACAGTAGGTAAAATTGATTACTTTACCACACCACAATCCTTAATCCTACTAAAACACTATAATCCTGATTAGAATCATCATTACGCCCATCATTATTACCGTGTCATCACAAATGGCACTAGAAAATCCAGAGGAAAGCTTTCAGGTGGAGCAGAACTTGTCTTTGGTTTGGTTTGGTTTGGAGTAAATTGTATGAAACCCAAGGCCATTTCTTCCACAGTGGATCAGGAGCTCAACTTCCAAGACAAGTACCTGTTCTATCGTTTCCTTGACGACGAAGATGAGGACGCAGTGCTACCCAGCGAGGATGAGAAACGTGAAGCAGAGGAAGAGCTGCAGGAGACTCTGCTGTTCCTCTCTCGCATCGGCACCGATGCGCACATGCGTATGATTCTCAGAAAAACGTGAGTGTCGTTACTGAATTACAATTCTGAGGAGTAGCTCACATATTAGACCTGAGACCATCGCTCCTGCGTCCTGTCTCATAGGCCGGGGCAGCGGACGCCTGAGGACCTGGAGATCATTTATGATGAGATGTTTC
Organism: Corydoras sp. C115; assembly: GCA_019802505.1. Lineage (NCBI taxonomy): Eukaryota > Metazoa > Chordata > Actinopteri > Siluriformes > Callichthyidae > Corydoras > Corydoras sp. C115. The sequence continues at coordinate 609,253 of JAFMOC010000178.1, read as the reverse complement.
ATATCAAAGCCTTCGCCCATCTCACCAACACTGTAAGATCTGTTTACAGTAAGCAAACTATCCACCGCTGTTTCATTTATGTGTGTGTCTGGTGCATAGGTTTGCATTTATACTCAGTTAGAAACTAAATAGCATCAATATTCCTCGTTCATTCATTATCTTCCCATCCGGGGGAGAACGTTTCAGGCCCTGGGAAAATACACCCAGAACAGGACGCCAATCTATCACTGGACACACACTCACACATACAAACACACTCCATATGGGGCAATTTAGAGAATTCAATCCCAATCCGGGTGGAGGTTCCATGTTCTCCCCGTGTCCGCGTGGGTTTCCTCCGGGTTCTCCGGTTTCCTCCCACAGTCCAAAAACATGGATCAAGGTCAATTGAATTCTCCAAATTGCCCCATATAGAGTGTGTCTGTGTGTGTGAGTGAGTGTGCCCAATGATAGATTGGTGCCCTGTCCTGGGTGTATCTGCCCAGCGCCCGAAACGTTCTCCCATGAATGGGAACACCCCCCCCCCACGACCCTAGTAGAGGATAATATATTAAAAAAAAAAAAAAAAAAAAAAAAAAAAAAAAAAAAATATATATATATATATATATATATAGAGAGAGAGAGAGAGAGAGAGAGAGAGAGAGAGAGAGAGATATTCCTACTTACTGTCACTGCTGGCTTTTTTAGTGGCTATTGTGTGTGTGTGTGTGTGTGTGTGTGTGTGTGTGTGTGTGTGTGTGTGTGTGTGCACATGCTTACATATTAATGTTCCTTCTGCAGGTGAAGCGAGAACTTGCCAGTGTGCTTGTCTTCGAATCACATGCCAGAGCTGGTACCGTCCGTAAGTGATACAAGATTGAAGAGACACAAAAACCAGATACGAGATGTATTATTACATGAGAAATACATTAACAGAACCCGGTTTCACTGCGTTCACCCCTGCTAAATGGCGGAATGATCTTCCCAACTCCGTCCATACGACTGAGTCACATAGCATTTTAAGAAGCCACTTAAAACACATCTCCTGCACAAACACTTGCTTTGAAATGAAGGTAAATCCAGATATTCAAGCCAGATTGGATAATGATCGGGTTTAATTATACTACAGCGTAGCCGGGTTTCCTGAACTACTGACACGTGGTTAAGTAAACCTAACTACAGTTGTTCTCTCATTTGTCTCAGATGCTTTGAATAAAACTGTCTAATAATTGACTAAAAGTAAATATAATAGTACTTAGTTGATAAAAGGTAGTGACAGTGTTTCTAGCTGTAAAATCTCTTATGATTGTGGTTGATTCACTGTTAAGTCTTTTTATGTCACACATTGTATTGTATAGGGCGGCACGGTGGCTTAGTGGTTAGCATGTTCTCCTCTCAGTGCTAGGGTTTCCCGGTTCAAATCCCATGGAGTTTCCATGTTCTCCCCGTGTCCGCGTGGGTTTCCTCCGGGTTCTCTGGTTTCCTCCCACAGTCCAAAATTAAATTCTCCAAATTGCCCCATATTGTGTGAGTGAGTGTGTTTAAGTCCAAAATCTAAAGTGAATTGACCAATAAAAATCTTTATCGTTATTATTAAAATGCTCATGTAAAAAAAATTCTTTCATTGTAATGAACTTAATCCTCTACTACAGTCGGGGAGGGGGGGGGGTTCCCCATGCCCATCCAGGGGAGAATGTTCGGGCGCAAGGTAGATACACCCAGGACAGGGCGCCAATCCATCACTGGGCACACACTCACTCATACAGACACACACTATGGGGCAATTTGGAACAGTTGACCTTGATCAAGTTTTTGGACTGTGGGAGAAAACCGGAGAACCCGGAGGAAACCACATGGTCACAGGGAGAATGTGGAACCTGGACCCGGATAGGGTTTCGAACCTGCTGAGAGCGCTGAGAGGTGAACATGCTAACCACTAAGCCTATAAAAAAAACATCAATCATATAATCATCCATCCATTATCTTCCGCTTTATCCTCCATTAGGGTCGCGGTGTGGTTCCCCATGCCCATCCAGAGGAGAACATTTCAGGCGCTGGGCAGATACACCCACGACAGGACACCAATCTATCGCTGGGCACACACTCACTCACACACACACTCTATATGGGGCAATTTAAAGCATTCAATTGACCTTGAGCCATGTTTTTGGACTGTGGGAGGAAACCGGAGAACCCGGAGGAAACCCATGCGGACACGGGGAGAACATGGGAACTCCACCTAGATTGGGATTCGAACCGGGAATCCCTAGCGCTGAGAGGAGAACATGCCAACCACTAATCCACCGTGCTGCCCTTATATGATCATAAAAAATGAATTACAAGCCAAAAATGTGTATGTATTAATGTGTTCTGTTTCATCTGTACGGTTCCCAAGTGTTTAATCAGGGAGAAGAAGGCACATCCTGGTACATCATCCAGAAGGGATCCGTGAACGTGGTCATTTATGGCAAGGTGAGCCTTTACTCTGTATCTCTCACGCACCCTTCCCGCCGTTCGAACCATGAGCCGGACTCTGTGCTCTGTAGGGAGTGGTGTGCACGCTGCACGAAGGCGACGACTTTGGCAAACTGGCGCTGGTCAACGACGCTCCCCGTGCCGCCTCAATCGTCCTGAGGGAGGACAACTGCCACTTCTTGCGCGTGGACAAGGAAGATTTTAACCGCATATTAAGGGTAGAGTACAAACGCACGCCTTCGATGTTCTGTATACAAAGTATGGGTCACTCGTTTATCCATGTTCTGTGTTGATGTGTGTGCATCATTCCAACGAGGCAGAATGTAGAAGCTAACACAGTGCGTCTGAAAGAGCATGATAAGAATGTGTTGGTGCTTCAGAAGAGTCTCCGCCAGTCCAGCCATGGAAATGTCCCCGCACACTTCAAGTACAAATACATATATATATATATCTCTGTGAATTCATGAGCCGTAAAATCCATCGCTTTGTCTGATCCGATCTCTTTATCAGACGTTGATATAAACAGGTGTCTGTATGTTCTGCAGGTACACAGTCATGTCCGGGACACCGGAGAAGATTTTAGAACACTTGCTTGAGACGATGCGGTTGGATATTCATTTCTCTGAGCCAGGTTATTATTTGTTCGTACTGTACATCACTTACAACTGAGGGCGGCATGTATAATTTTTGCAACAACACTATGCATTTATTATCTTCCACTATTATACACAATCCTCTACTAAGTTCGTGGGGCAGAATGAAACTCCACCCAGACTGGGATTCGAACCTGAATCGCCAGAGCTGAACTGCGGACGTGCTAACTACTAAGCCACCATACAACACTAGTGGAACAAAATTACTGGGTTTAAATACAATGGCGGCGGCACGCTGGCTTAGTGGTTTAGCACGTTCGCCTCTCGGCGCTAGGGATTCCCGGTTCGAATCCCCATCTGGGTGGAGTTTCCATGTTCTCCCCGTGTCTGCGTGGGTTTCCTCCGGGTTCTCCGGTTTCCTCCCACAGTCCAAAAACATGGATCAAGTCAATTGAATTCTCAAAACTTGCCCCGTATAGAGTGTGTCTGTGTGAGTGAGTGTGTGCCCAGCGATGGATTGGCGCCCTGTACTGGGTGTATCCGCCCAGCGCCCGAGACGTTCTCCCCTGGATGGGCATGGGGAACCCCACCGCGTCCCTAATAGAGGATAAAGCGGGAGATAATGAATGAATGAATGAAGTCTGGAGGTTGGGGTGGCATGGTGGCTTAATGGTTAGCACATTACTCTCAGCACTAGGGATTCCCGGTTCGAATCCCTATCTGGGTGGAGTTTCCATGTTCTCCCCGTGTCTGCGTGGGTTTCCTCCGGGTTCTCTGGTTTCCTCCCACAGTCCAAAAACATGGATCAAGTCAATTGAATTCTCCAAATTGCCCCATATAGAGTGTGTGAGTGAGTGGGTGTGTGCCCAGTAATAGATTGGCACCCTGTCCTGGGTGTATCTGCCTAGCGCCGAAGACGTTCTCTCCTGGATGGGCATGGGGATAAAAGAGGATAAAGGGGAAGATAATGAATGATGAGTCTGACGGTTCTGCAGTCTGCATGGTGTGTTTATCTCTGACTACAACGGCATCTGTGGCATTTTTGAATCATAAACAGTAAGCTTGTCCCTCAGTGTGCTTTGTGGCTGTATGTATCTCCGACCTTTTCATTGCCTTTGACTGAATTCACACCTGTTTCTAAACCTGTCCAGTTTTATTCCCATCACTCAAATCCTTATTAATGACAAAGTGTGAACAGATCCCTCAGAACACAAAGGAACCGTCTGAAACAGAATCTGACCTACATGTAGAATGTGTGTAATGACTAGCTTTATTTTTGTCGGTTGGAATAAAATGCCATTTTCTTATAGATTAATGATTATTATATAAGCTATATTATTATAAAAGAATACTGAGCTGAGGGGCGGCATGGTGGCTTAGTGGTCAGCACGTTTGGCTCTCAGTGCTCATCTGGGTGGAGTTTCCATGCACACCCTTTGTCCGCATGGGTTTCCTTTGGGTTCTCCAATTTCCTTCCACAGTCTAAAAACATAGATGCAAGGTAAATTCCATGCCCCATATAGATTGTGTTTATGTGTGTGAGTGTGCACAGTGATATATTGGCGCCCTGTCCTGGGTGTATCTGCTCAGCGCCCGTAAATTCTCCCCTGGATGGGCATGGGGAACACCCCTGTGACCCTTGTAGAAGATTAAGTGGAAAATAATGAATGAATGAATACTGGACAGCACAGTGGCATAGTGTTTAGCAAATTTGTCTCTTAGTGCTAGGGATTCAGGTTCGAGTCCCAATCTAGTTGGAGTTTCCATGTGCTCTCTGTGTTCCTGTGGGTTTCCTCAGTGCTCTCTGGTTTACCTCCAGAATTCTAAAACACGTTGGCTGCTCTAAATTACCCCTATATTGAGTGAGTGAGAGAGTGTGTGCCCAGCGATTGGTGCCCTCTACTGGGTGTATCTGCCTGGTGCCCGTAAAGTCCTCCCCTGGATGGAATAGAATAGGATTAAGCAGAAGATAATGGATGGATAATTATTTAATGATGTTTTACTGTTTTTTGTGCAGATCCTGCTCTGGATGACTTCGTTCTCATGCACTGTGTTTTCATGCCTAATAGCCAACTGTGCCCTGCCCTTCTGGCTCAATATCCTGCAGACCACCAACTACCATGTCCTTAACTCACAGTGATGTCTGATTTATTTCTTTTATGTTCTTTATTTATTATATATATATATATATATATATATATATATATATATATATATATATATATATATATATATATATATATGTATTTATTTTTTTATGTTCTTTATATATATATATATATATATATATATATATATATATATATATATATATATATGTGTGTGTGTGTGTGTGTGTGTGTGTGTGTGTGTGTGTGTTTCTCAGTAACGGTAACATACACCCTGTGTGCCAAGAAATGTTCGGATTATTAGAAATCATATTTATGGGTGTATATAAATATGGTATATGGTTGATATATTTTAACCAAATATGGTTTGGTTAAAAGTATGTGGACATTCTTCGTTCTTACCCATTTGGGTTCCTACATTTCAGTACAGTTAATATTAAAACTACTTTTTGTGTTCTACCTCTGCTTTAAAACATTTTGAAGGGTGCAGATAAAAAGCTAAAGTTTCAGTGGGGCGGCACGGTGGCTTAGTGGTCAGCACATTCGCCTCTCAGCACTAGGGATTCCCGGTTCAAATCTCACTCTGGGTGGAGTTTCCATGTTCTCCCCGTGTCTGCGTGGGTTTCCTCCGGGTTCTCCGGTTTCCTCCCACAGTCCAAAAACATGGATCAAGCCAATTGAGTTCTCCAAATTGCCCAATATAGAGTGTGTCTGTGTGAGTGAGTGTGTGCCCAGCGATGGATTGGTACCCTGTTCTGGGTGTATCCGCCCAGCGCCCGAAACGTTCTCCCCTGGATGGGCATGGGGAACCCCACCGCGACCCTAATAGAGGATAAAGCGGGAGATAATGAATGAAAAGTTTCAGTGCAAATGATTTAAACATTTGCAGTCACACAATCTTTACAACCTCGACAACAGTGTATGCTGCCCTCTAGTGACAGACGGCTGTATTACATTCAAGCACGTCCTCTTCCATGGACGTTAAAGAGGCTAAACGCTTTTAAATCACACGTTAAAGTGCCCCTAAATTATTAGTTTTTGAGGTCATACCGATTTATTTTCTGTCTTTAGTAAACATGTTCCAAATGCAGCTTTCCAGCTTTGGCCGACTCCATTTTAACCTTGTTCTGGATTTAAAACATGACTCAGCAAACAGGGACTCACCTCTGTTATAAACGCTCACTGATCAAACCACTAAAAATCTCCCTTTTTCCTGAATTAGAAACATTTTAACATGAATTTAGTCTTAAAATCCCACATTTAAAGATGTCAAACTGACTCCGTAGTAATGCACACTGTTTCAAAATGTGTTTTTAGTCAGTTCAGATAGTTGTGATGTAGAGATGTTCTCTTATTTTCACACGTTTATTTTCAATTTTAAGTTTATTTAACTCATAAAAAGCCTTGCATGGTTGTATTAGATTTAAATCACTTTAAAATGTTTTAAAAAACTGCTCTTAGTAAAAATGACAGCGTATTATTATTCATTCGTACAGCGTTATTTTTCTTAACCTGTGTGCACCTATCACTCTCAGACATCTCAGCATTCTGAGCAGGAGAGTCTGGATTATGTTATAGCAAACAAGAGACGAGTTGCAAGTCTGGCATTACGCTGGGCCACTCTGCAGGCCCATTATTTACTGGAGGAGGACATTTCACTGAGTTTTTTGGAGGTAATACACACACACACACACACACACACACACACTCACACAAACACACACACGGATTACATTTCCATTTGTTTTTTTAGCAGATGCTTTTATCCTAAGCGACTTGCAAAGCGAGCACTGGGTTGGCCACTGTGCCCCCTGGAGCAATAGGGTTAAGGTTAAGGGTTATGTTTTTCTCAAGGACCCACATTGGTAACATTAGTGGACCTGGGGTTTGAACCCACAACCTTTAGATTGATAGTCCAATACCCTAACCACTGAGCTACCATGCTCTAGATATACGATGTCCTATTATACCAAGAATTGGTATATAAGATTTAATTCATTCATTCATTATCTTCCGCTTAATCCTCTACGAGGGTCACGGGGGAGAACGTTTTGGGCTCTGGGCAGATACACCCAGAACAGGGTGCCAATCTATCACTGGTCACTCACTCACAAAGACACACAAACACAACCTTTCAATTTATTTTCAATCCATGTTTTTGGACTGTGGGAGGAAACCAGAGAACCTGGCAGAAACCCACATGGACACGGGGAGAACATAAAAACTCCACCCTGATTGGGATTTAAACCTGGAATTCCCAGTGCTGGGAAGAGGATGTGCTAACCACTAAGCCAGCATGCCATCCGTATGTAATATTTGTTTAAGTTCATTTTAATAGACATCTATAAAATGTTTCTGCAATGTATGAATACAGAAATGTGTGTGAATGTGTGGGGGTAATATATATCACATGCTACTTATTTTTGGGGGTCCACATGCTGGTCCACTTAATGCTAATAAATACATATTTGGGTGTTATGTATTAGGGTTGTGTTGTGGTTAAGGTTAGGATTAAATAATATTATTTTATTAATAATAATAATAATAATAATCCATCCATTATCTTCCGCTTTATCCTCTACTAGGGTCGCAGGGGTTACCCATGCCCATCCAGGGGAGAACGTTTTCGGAGCTGAGCAAATACACCCAGGACAGGACACCAATCTATCACTGGGCACACACACACACACACACACAGTCACACACACAAACACACTATATGGGGCAATTTAGAGCATTCAATTGACCTTGATCCATGTTTTTGGCCTGTGGGAGGAAACCAGAGAACTCCACCCAGATTGGGATAACCACTAAGCCACGATGCCGCCTAATAATAATAATAATAATATATATTTTTATTACTTTAAATAGTTAGAGTACTATTTAAATTACTAATTAAAAAGTAAAAAAATTACTAATTTAAAAAGTTAGAGTAAGTTTGGTATGTGGTTTTCGCTGCATTACACCTGCCTCAGTGAAAATCTAATAACCAGCTGTCTGGCCAGCAGAGATGAGGTCCTTGATGAGGCCGTTGAATATTTTGGATGAAATCTGTATTTCTATATATCTTCCTACAGGAACTATATGGGTTTGTCTCCAACGATGCCCGGGTCTTAATCCCTTTAAAAGACCTGCTCCCAGAGTTTGAAAAGATCATCAGACAGTAGTAAGTATTATCTGTAACATCAATATTTCAATTTATAGAATGAAAAATTTTGGATATTTGGGTTAAACTGTAAATATTTGTTAAACTGTGTTTTTCTTTCAGTCCTGATGATATCCGAACTTCTCAGAAAAAGGTTTGTTTGGTGTTTACAGTGTTGACGTTCTCATTAGCCCTTATTATCATCAGACTTATGCTGCTATCTGCTTTGCATTATTATTATTATTCAGCACAAAGTCCTTTTAAAGCAGTTCAGCTCCGGAGAGGAACGACTGGCAAAAAAGCAACCAATCAGAAGCTTTGATGACAGTAAGACATGTATATTTTTTCCTCTTCGTTTTCCCAATTAGATGGAATCACAGTGAATTATTAATCTCTATCTTGCCTTGTCACGTCAAGACAACTTTATTAGTCTCTTAAGAGCAATTTAATTGTATCATGACATTAAAACATGCCAGGACATGGCATTGTCCTAAGTGTTCTCCTCTGTAATGTCAACTACCTTCATGTCCTCCCTCACCGCATCCATAAACCCCCGCTTTGACCTTCCTCCTCTCCTCCTGCCTGATGGCTCCATCCTCAGCATCTATCTGCCAATATAACCCTCATTCCTACGCTGCACATGTCCAAACCACCTCAATCTCACCTCCCTAACACCTCCCTGTCCCATCATGTATATACGAGTGATTTATTTATTACTTTGTAGGTCTGTCATTCTTTTCTGTTGTTTGTGTCTGTAAATCTTAGTACTCCTGAAGGTCTACTGCAGTGATCATACATATATCACAATCAAGGTTCCCGTATTGGCCACGGGACGAGAGGTGACCGCGTCTGTCGCCGAGAAACTTGGGTGCACAGAGGAGCTGCTTTTCATCAGCCTGAGTGCCTCTGGAGGTAACGTCCAGCGCGTATGTGTTTTCTTTTAGAAGCAATTTAAAGTCAGCAGTATTTAGAAAAGCAGCTGAGAACCTGTGGTTCATCAAACACTGTATAAAACACGAGCTGTTATAATAGAAATTAAATCTAAATATATAAAGCATAAGTAATTAAAACTGTGGTATGTTTTTGATTTCCTCAGGTTTCTGTTTTTATCTTGAACTCATTTTCCAGGAAACCTGAACCTTCATTTACAAATTCCTATCATATTCCAAATGTTTTTAGATATGCTAAACTGGTCCACGGCGGCCAGGCGACACGGTGGCTTAGTGGTTAGCATGTTCTCCTCTCAGCACTAGGGATTCCCGTTTAAAATCCCAATCTGGGTGGAGTTTCCATGTTCTCCCCGTGTCTGCATGAGATTCCTCCATGTTCTCCGGTTTCCTCCCACAGTCCAAAAACATGGATCAAGGTCAATTGAATTCTCCAAAATTGCCCCATATAGATTGTTTGTGTGTGTGTGTGTGAGTGAGTGTGTGCCCAGCGATAGATTGGCGTCCTGTCCTGGGTGTATCTGCCCAGTGCCCGAAATGTTCTTCCCTGGATGGGCATGGGGAACCCCACCGCGACCCTAATAGAGGATAAAGCGGAAGATAATGGATGGATGGATGGTCCAAGGCAGCACGGTGGCTTAGTGGTTAGCATGTTCTCCTCTCAGTGCTAGGGATTCAGGTTCAAATCCTCTCCTCCTGTCCCTGTAGGTTTCATCCAGCTTCTCCAGTTTCCTCCCACAGTTCAAAAACATAGATGTAAGGAAAATTGAATGCTCTAAATTGCCCCATATAATGTGTGTCTATCTGAGTGAGTGTGTGCCCAGCGATGGATTGGAGCCCTGTCCTGGGTGTTTCTGCCCAGCGCCCAGAATGTTCTTCCCTGGATGGGCATGGGGAAACTCCTGCGACCCTAGTAGAGGATAAAGCGGAAGATAATGAATGAATGAATGAATTAATTAATGAAAGAATAAATAAATGAATAAACTGGTACAAGTACAGGAAATGGCCTTCCCCAAACTGCTGTCCCAAAACTGCTGTAGCACGGTGATTTTCAAACAGTTGTACGAAGTAGCATGAGGTGGTACGCCAGATAATTGTATGGATATTCATTCATTCATTAGGGTCGTGGTGGGGTTCCCCATGTTCATCCAGGGGAGAACGTTTTGGGCGCTGGGCAGATAGACCCAGGACAGGGCGCCAATCCATCGCTGGGCACACACTTACTCACACAGACACACTCTATATGGGGCAATTTTTGAGAATTCAATTGACTTGATCCATGTTTTTAGACTGTGGGAGGAAACCGGAGAACCCGGAGGAAACCCACGCAGACACAGGGAGAACATGGAAACTCCACCCAGATGGGGATTCGAACCGGGAATCCCTAGCGCTGAGAGGCGAACGTGCTAACCACTAAGCCACCGTGCCGCCTGTATGGATATACAGTACACTATTTTTCAGATGGGTTTCATAAACTGCGTTCTGTAATTTGACCACAAGATGGCAGTAATTGATTGTTCAAGAAACCGGAAACAACATTCTTTTTAAAAAAACGGACTAGACTATGTCGCAAAAGGCCAGTATGTTAGCGATTTTGCTTTCAGTAAACGCATTTATAAATCAAACCATGTTTGTAACCATGTTATAAAAGCAGTAAGTCACTCGAGATTGTTAATTATTGTGAATACATTACGGGAAAGAGGTGTTTTTAGGTGCATTACACCTCTGTCCCGTAATTTATTCACAATAATGCCACACCCTCTCGTGTGGATTTGATGTATGCCATATGTGTTCCGTGATGAAAAACATACAGTAGGTGGTATTAGGAATTTTTGGTTTGATAATGGGTGGTTCTGGATTGGAAAGGTTTGAGAAGCCTGTACACTTAAAAGTTTTAGGTTGTTGAACATAACACGTGGCTGATATTCACCTCCAGAGAAGCAGATCCTGAAGCCCAATGACGTGTCGGTGTTCCAGGCCCTAGGAGTGAACGGGCGGCTGTTCGTCTGTATGAGAGAGCAGCTGGACTCGCTGGTGAGGGATAAGACAGTTCAGAGAGACATGCACGGGGTGTCTGGGAAATGTGTAAGCATGTGCAAGCTATAACATTATAAACTCTAGACTGAGTACCTTCTGTGTTTACACAGACTCCTCTTCCAGAGCAGGAGGGTCCGTCTACAGGTTCCATGTCAACATTCGAGCTCATGAGCTCTAAAGACCTGGCTTTTCAGATGACCATATATGACTGGGAACTCTTTAGCTGTGTGCATGAGGTACAGATATATGGTTTCACTGACATTATGACAATGTTGTGCATAATCTTTGGTCTACTTTAATGGAGCGGAGGTGACGATGCCCCGCCCCCACCCCAAGTACGTCTAAATTGAGCACAATGAGAAACATTGGACCAAGTTGCCTTGTCCAATGAAGAAATGACTCTTTATTCTGTAGAGACTATATTTTACGCCAGGCGGGAGAACCGGAACTTGCAATACTCCCCGAATGTCTCGATTTCTTTGCTTAAATATTTCTAATGTTATGAACATCATAACATATTTCCGTATGTTATGAATTGATTGGTTGGAAATAAAGGTGGTAACAGACTCCCGTTCAAAGGGTCGAGATGAGGTCAGACCCTTGGTTAAGTGGGTCAAAGTTCCATGCACGCAGAGTTTATATTTGATTGTGGCTCCTTTTGACAGGTTTTTGAATTGGTTAACTTTCTCCGTTTAGTGTTTTATAACACTTTGAAGGACAGGGACTAAGGCAGAACAAAATAATTTAACCTCCCGTTAACATCTAACCACACAAAATAAACTGGCCTGGCATATAGAGAGGGGAACAATGATTTGATGAAGTACATTTGTAAAGAAAAGACAAAATAAAACACTATGTCTCATAGGAACTCTACCCCAACCCATAATGCTTAAATTAGCGTCCTTAAAAAATGATATACTATAAATGTATAAAATTGGACCCATGATGATTTTGTTTAAGTTCAAGTAATTTATTTATATATAGCGCTTTTTACAATTGCACATTGTCACAAAGCAGCTTTACAGTGTTATATGCCCTTGAACCACCAAAGAGCAAAGGAAGAAACCTTGGGAGGGGGGCGGCACGGTGGCTTAGTGGTTAGCATGTTCTCCTCTCAGCGCTAGGGATTCCCGGTTCGAATCCCCATCTGGGTGGAGTTTCCATGTTCTCCCCGTGTCCGCGTGGGTTTCCTCCGGGTTCTCTGGTTTCCTCCCACAGTCCAAAAACATGGATCAAGTCAATTGAATTCTCCAAAAATTGCCCCATATAGAGTTTGTGAGTGAGTGTGTGCCCAGCGATGGATTGGCGCCCTGTCCTGGGTCTATCTGCCCAGCGCCTGAGACGTTCTCCCCTGGATGGGCATGGGGAACCCCACTGCGACCCTAATAGAGGATAAAGCGGAAGATAATGAATGAATGAATGAACGAATATATGAATTAGACCTGCCATCTAACAGCATTGTTCTTGTGTATGTGGACCTACCTGCAGAATGAGTTGGTGTATCACACGTTTGGCCGTCAGGCATACCGTCGCTCCACAGCTAACCTGGAGCTGTTCCTGCGCCGCTTCAACCAGGTACAGATGTGGGTGGTGACTGAGGTCAGTCTGTGTGGAACTCTAAGCAAAAGGGTACAACTGCTGAAGAAGTTTATTAAGATTGCTGCCCAGTGAGTACAATGCACAAACAAACACACACACAGACACACAAACCGAAATCCAAAGCATATAGTAAATCCATCCATCCATTCATCCATTATCTTCTGCTTAATCCCCCACTTGGGTTGCAGGGGGTTCCCCATGCCCATCCAGGGGAGAATGTTTCGGTGCTGGGCAGATACACCCAGCACAGTGCACACACTCACTCACACAGACACACAAACACACTCAATATGGGGCAATTTGAAGCATCCAATTACCTTTTATCCATATTTTTGGACTGTGGGAGGAAACTGGAGAACCCAATGTTGTCCCTTGGATGGGCATGGGGAACCCCCCCTGGATCCGGGTGGCACGGTTGCTTAGTGGTTAGCAGTTTCGCCTCTCAGTGTTCCCAATCTTGGTTTCCATGTTCTCTCAAACATGGTTCGAATCCCAATCTGGGAGGAGTTTCCATGTTCTCTCCGTGTTCGTGTGGGTTTCCTCCGGGTTCTCCAATTTTCTTCCACAGTCTAAAAACATGGATCAAATGAATTCTCCAAATGCCCCATATAGAGTGTTTGAGTGTGTGTGTGTGTGTGTGTGTAAGAATGTGTGCCCAGCGATAGATTGGAGCCCTGTCCTTGGTGTATCTGCCCACCGCCCAAAACGTTCTCCCCTGGATGGGCATGGGGAACCCCCCCCCCGCGACCCTAATAAAGGATAAAGCAGAAGATAATGGATGGATGGATTTCAGGATCCATTTATTGAGTTTCAGATATGGTTTTCCCGATCACCCAATTTCAGTGTTTAAAGTCCTGGGTTTAAATTTCAGCCTTTAAATTTCAAGGCGGGTGTCCCGTGTCCTTTCGGCTTTGACATGTTCTCCCTTTGTCTGCATGAGTTTCCTTTGCTGACTCTGGATTCTCTCAGCTTTCCTCCCACAGTCCAAAAGTTATGATTTCAAGGTAAATTGGATGCTCTAAATTGCCCCATATAGTGTGTGTGTGTGTATGTGTGAATGAATGTTTCCTTTGCTGACTCTGGATTCTGGTAAAATCGAAATCTGGAAATTGATTTCAGTGTTTTTTCTGTGTGGTATTGTTTTCAAAATGAATGTTGAGTTGTAAACAAAGACGTTGCTGATTTAATCTGATTTAATCCAGTGGACACACACTTGAAAATAAGCTGACACAGTGCCATTGTGTCTTTGGACTGAAGGGTGTGAGTGTGTCTCTCTCCACAGCTGTAGGGAGTTTAGGAATCTTAACTCCTTTTTCGCCATCATCATGGGGATGTGCAATCCAGCTGTCAGCCGACTCAGTCAAACGTGGGAGGTAAAACAGACACACACACACCAAATGCTACATTTCTACACAACTTCAAACTTTTCATGTCACCATATGTTTTCACATTTAGTACTTAAATGTTCTGTAAGTCAATATTTACATGTTTATTAATTATTTCAACATTCAAACTTTTAATTAGAGCATTAATCGGGTGAGTTCCAGTTTCCTTCGGGGTTCTCAGCTTTCCTCCCACAGTCCAAAAGTTTATGATTTCAAGGTAAATTGGATGCTCTAAATTGCCTCATATTATAGTGTGTGTGTGTGTGTGTGTGTGTGTGTATATGTGTGAATGAATGTGTCCAGCGATTGTATTGGCACCCTATCCTGGGTGTATCTGCCCAGCTCATGAAACGTTCTCCCCTAGATGGGCATAGGAACCCCCCATGACCCTATTACAAGATTAAGCAGAAGATAATGAATGACTGAATAATTGTATTTCCTTTCTTTTCTTTGCAGAAACTCCCGAGTAAATTTAAGAAGTTCTATGCCGAGTTTGAAAGTTTATTAGTAGGTTCACTGTGGTAGTTTTTGATCTTTATCATGAAAAATAAGTTAACTAGTACAGTATATATATAACAGAAGATTTTGGTTCTCCCTCAGGATCCGTCCAGGAACCATCGCATGTACCGACTCACTGTGGCAAAGATGGAACCTCCAATAATTCCTTTCATGCCTCTGCTTCTTAAAGGTGAAGCTGGTCAGGTCATCAATATTAATGTGTATGTGTGTGTATGTGTGTGATTGTGACATATAAGTATGTACATAAGAGTTTTGCATAATTGCGATATCATTTTTGAATATACTAAACACATTTATGGGTGGCACGGTGGCTTAGTGGTTAGCATGTTTTCCTCTCAGCACTCGGATTCCCCGTTCGAATCCCAATCTGGGTGGAGTTTCCATGTTCTCCCCGTGTCCACGTGGGTTTCCTCTCCTGCGTCCTCTCCTGGGTGTATCTGCCAGCGCCCAAAACGTTCTCCCCTAGATGGGCATTGGGGAACACCCCCCCCTTAAGAGGAACATAATGAATGGATGGATAAAAACAGTTATAGTAATCAAATTAAAGTAATTTACTTTAAGCTAGGTCTAGATCTGGGTCTAACAGGATGGTAATAGTGAATGGGATTTTTTTTTTAAATCACCTCAAATTTTGTTATCTGTACATTTCTCTCCTGGATTCTTTGAACTGTGAGGTGGTTTAATGATACTTGTTACAATGTTAGAATGTTGCGACATGTGGCTTTGTTGTACAGTTCCATTAGTTTTTCTGCACATATATGAAGAAGGGAGACACACCAGAAAATGCTACGACCTCTGTAGCCCTGAATTTCTTTATTGAGATTTAACAGATGTGTAGTTAACAATCTCATAGTTCAAAGAATCCAATAATATTTGTGTATGAAACATGTACACAGAAGAAAATATGTATCAGGTTCTGAATATTTTTATTTACTACAAAACTTGATGGAGGTTGCTCTTTTGCATTGTCTCCTGGTCTCTAGCATTGTCATAAACTATGTTTTTTTTCCTTTCTCTGACAGACATGACTTTCATCCATGAAGGTAACAAGACGTTCATTGATGGCCTGGTGAACTTTGAGAAGATGGTAAGTTTAATTCTGATTTTAAATGACAATGAACGTCATCGCTGGTAAACATGACAATGCGAAAAGAAGGTGAACAACCCTCATGGGTTTGAGACGTTAAATACGCTTGTAGCAACTGTTTTATAAAACAACATTTCTTGTACAGTCTATAAAAATACTTGTTTAATCTGATATTAGAGCGTTTGACCTCAAACTCTTGGGGACGTAAATAAGAGCCAGTATTAATTATAGATGTTGGGATTTTCAGGAAGCTAATGGAGGTGTAATGATGACCAGGGGTCAACACACATAACCAGTCCAAAGTTTGGACATGCCCCCTTTTTGCTCCATTGCCTATTTTCTTCACTTACATATAGATTGATTTTGTAGTTTGTGGTTCTCTGTTCTCTATTGGTTAGGACCATCTCAGAACAGGAATACTTTGGGTATTTGGTGTATTGTTAATTGTCAGTTCTGCAGTGACACTGATGGAGGAAGGTGGATTTAGTGCCACAATGCGGCTTAATTTAATTTTAACACCTTAGTGACACTGCTGGGATAGGGATAATGCACCAACCAAATAATACTTGCTCCATTGTGGTACTATTGGGGTCCTGCCCATTAGAGAACAGAGTAAAGGGGACGTACACAGTATGTACTGTAGAACACAAACATTTTCTATTGGTCAGGACTATCACAGAACAGGTATAAATTTGGTGGTGGATTGTTGTCAGTTAGTTCTACAGTGACTGTAATTTAGTAAGGCGGTTTTAGTGCCACAATGCGGCTTAATTTAATTTTAACACCTTAGTGACACTGCTGGGATAGGAATAATGCACCAAGAAAATAATATTTACAGGTAGAATTTGGGTGGTGTCCATTAGTTAATTGGGACTCACAGTATTGTCTGCAGTGACATTGATTGCGGAACAGGTATAATTGGGTGGTGGTTTTTTTCAGTGCAGCAGTGCTGCTGTAGTTTCATTTAAACTACTCAGTAACATTGCTGGGATAGGAATAATGCACCAACCAAATAATACTTGCTCTGTTGTGGTACTATTCGGGTCCTGACCATAAGAGAACATAGTAAAAGGAATGTACACAGTGTGTACTGTAGAACACAAACATTTTCTATTGGTTCAGGACAATCACAGAACAGGTATAAATTGGGTGGTGGATTGTTGTCAGTTAGTTCTACAGTGACAGTAATTTAGTAAGGCGGTTTTAGTGCCACAATGCGGCTTAATTTAATTTTAACACCTTAGTGACACTGCTGGGATAGGAATAATGCACCAAGAAAATAATACTTACTCCGTTGTGGTACTATTGGGGTTCTGTCCATTAGAGAACAAAGTAAAGGGGACTAACACAGTATGTACTGTAGAACACAAACAATTTCTATTGGTTCTGGACTATCACAGAACAGGTATATATTGGGTGGTGGATTGTTAATCGTCAGTTCTGTAGTGACACTGATGCGGTGAGGTTTTTTTTTTTAATAGTTTCATTTAAACTCCTCAGTAATATTGCTAGGAATAATTGACCAACCACATCCTACCTGCTCCAAATAACTATTGGGGTCCTGACCATAAGAAACATAGTAAAGGGAACGTACACAGCGATAATTGTAGAAGTACAAAGTCCATCTTTACGGTAAGTGGAACTGAGAACATGGGCAATAATTGTAGTAAAAAGGAGGCGTCCAAACTTTTGGCCGACAATGTGCGTTTGAGTTTATAGTGCTAAAAGTATTTAATGTATATTAATACTGTTTGTTTCTTTCAGCATCTAATTGCCAATACACTCCGGACAGTGAGACACTGCAGGAGTCAACCCTTCAGTAAGTTAGAGTTAACACACACACTGGGCATATGTTAAAACATCACAAACCTGTTAAATAAAGAAGAGGTTTACTGGAGCAATTTACAAAATCTAGCCCAAAGTTTCTTATTCTGCACGTAGAAGATATAAAATAATGGCAATCAGGATTTGGGGCCTTGTTCATGTGCCAATAAGCAGAAGAGTCACGGTGCTGAGGGTTAGCAGAATCAGAATCATCAGAATCAGAACACTTTTTAATCCCCAGTGGGAAATTGCAGTTTTTACAGATGCTCCATTAGTTGTGTTTGTATATACACAAAGGGCAAATAATTTTTTTACAATTAGCATGATAAAATTAAAGTAAAAGTACAAAAAATAAGCAATAAATTGAATGTAAAGTGGTAAGTAAAAGTACAGTAGAGTATGAATATCTGTTAATTTAAAAAATGTAAAAATTGAAAATATAATGCACTGTGTGGCAGATGGTAGAATAAAATAATATAGCACATTTGAATAATTATCCTGATTACGTTATTGCACACTTTATGTCATGTTGTTAAATAGACTGATTATCTAGTTGGGCAGCACGGTGGCATAGTGGTTATCACGTTCGCCTCTCAGCACTAGGGATTCCCGGTTCCCAATCTGGGTGGAGTTTCCATGTTCTCCCCGTGTCTGCGTGGGTTTCCTCTGAGTTCTCCGGTTTCCTCCCACAGTCCAAAAACATTGATCAAGTCAATTGAATTCTCCAAATTGCCCCATATAGAGTGTGTGTGTGTGTGAGTGAGTGTGTGCCCAGCGATAGATTGGCGCCCTGTCCTGGGTGTATCTGCCCAGTGCCCGAGACGTTCTCCCCCCGGCCCTGATGGACATGGGGAAACCCCCCCCCCCCCCCCCCCGCGACCCTAATAGAGGATAAACGGAAGGTAATGGATGGATCTAGTTTGATGGCCACAGGTAAGAATGACCTCCTGTGGTGCTTTGTGGTGCATTTGGGTGGAATGAGTCTTCGGCTGAATGTGCTCCTGTGTCTGACCACTGTGTGGTACAGTGGGTGGGAGGCATTGTCCATGATGGCCTTCAGCTTAGACAGCATCCTTCTCTCTGACACTGCTCTCAGCGAGTCCAGTCTACACCCCCAACATCACCGGCCTTACGGATCAGTTTGTTCAGTCTGTTGGCATCTGCCACCTTCAACCTGCTGCCCCAGCATGCAACAGCATAAAGACTCAGCACTTGCCACCACAGACTCATTAAACAAACACCAGACTCGAGATTGTTACCATAAACCACAAAGCCACCAAGACTGTAACACTTTTTAAGGTTAAGTTTTGCAGGATTATTCACAATGAGCCTTTGTGTCAAAGCAATGCAATGGAATCAGGGGCTCCTGAAAAATCGATTCCATTGGAGCTGACAAGTCTCAGACAGAAATACCCTCTTGCCACTGATGGAATTTAAAAGTAACAATTCCAGACCTGGTGGCACAGTGGCTTAGTGGTTTAGCATGTTCTCCTCTCAGCAATAGGGATTCTTGGCTCAAATCCCAATCTGGGTGGAGTTTCCATGTTCTCCCTCTTTCCATGTGGGTTTCCTCCAGTTTCCTCCCACAGTCCAAAAACATGGATTTAAGGTAAATTGACTACTCTAAATTGCCCCATGTAGAGTGTGTTTGTGTGTCTTCGTGAGTGACTCTGCCCAATGATAGATTGGCACCCTGACCTGGGTGTATCTGCACAGCGCCCAAAACATTCTCCTCTGGATGGGCATGGGAACGCCACCCCAACCCCGTGACCCTAGTAGAGGATTAAGTGGAAGATAGGAATCAGCATGGTGGTGTATTTGTTAGAATGTTCTCCTCTCTGCGCTGGGGACACAAGAAACCCAATCTTGTTGGAGTTTAAGGTAAATTGAACACTCTAAATTGCCCCATGTCGAGTGTGTTTGTGTCTGTCTTTGTGAGTGACTCTGCCCAATGATAGTTTGGCACCCTGTCCTGGGTGTTCTCCCCTGGATGGGCATGGGAACCCCCCTTCCACTCCGTGACCCTAGTAGAGGATTAAGCAGAAGATAATGAATGAATTAATGAATAAATGAATTCCAGACCCAAATATAAATTTTATCAAACATTTATTTTGGCGGGCGGCACGGTGGCTTAGTGGTTAGCACGTTCGCCTCTCAGCGCTAGGGATTCCCGGTTCGAATCCCCATCTGGGTGGAGTTTCCATGTTCTCCCCGTGTCTGCGTGGGTTTCCTCCGGGTTCTCCGGTTTCCTCCCACAGTCCAAAAACATGGATTAAGTCAACTGAATTCTCAAAATTGCCCCATATAGAGTGTGTCTGTGTGAGTGAGTGTGTGCCCAGCGATGGATTGGCGCCCTGTCCTGGGTCTATCTGCCCAGCGCCCGAGACGTTCTCCCCTGGATGGGCATGGGGAATCCCACCGCGACCCTAATAGAGAATAAAGCGGGAGATAATGAATGAATTTATTTTGGCTGACATGTAGAACTGTAGACACACTAAGACTCCCGTCATGTTCCAGTACGCCAGCCCTCACTGCTAAGTGTCGGGTTATTAACTTCTAATCTACGCTTTATATCTTCAGACTCTGAGGTGTCGCCAGCCAGCAAGAATCCCCAGGAGGTGCGCAGCTATGTGCGCCAGTTTGCTGTCATTGACAACCAGAGGACCCTTTCACAACTTTCCTTCAGACTGGAACCCAAGCAGACCTAAAGTGCCAACCTTCTACTCGCCAGACCACCGACATCGTATCGTAGTTTCAGCACTCGGGGTCTAAAAGGATTGCAAAAAGGGGTTTTTAAAAATGCCCTCGTTCAGTGTATTGTGGCTTATAACTATGTTCAGAACCTGATACATTTTCTTTTGTGCACATGTCTCTCCTGAACATCACTGGATCTTTTGTGGATCATGAGATGGTTTAAGTCATAATGCTAATAATGCTACATGTAGGTTTGTAGGTGTACAGTTCATTACTCTTCTTATACTTTTGTGCTCATTCGTAAGAAAGGAAGACAAGTGACAAAGCCTCATAATCCCGCTTTACTTTGGTGTAGCTAACTGACATGTAGCGGATGCGTAGTAGCATTAGCTTCCATGTAGCAATATTAGCATTTTAAGATAAGATAGACCTTTATTTGTCCCACAATGGAGAAATTCACATTCTCAGCAGCAGTTACATTAGAAGAAAGGTGAGAAAGGTATTTAGTCAGATAAAAATTTTAAAAACTAGGAAAAATTTTTATAGAATTAGAAATCTATATATATATATACACGTAGGGTGACCAGATGTCCCACTTTGTGAGGGACAGTCCCGCAATTTCGTTACTTTTCATTGAGACGTTTTCCCGCTTTGTTATTGAAAGTCAGACTGCAGTTTTGAAGTGCATGTTTTATAATCTGCCATTGGACGGCTGTGTTGTCTGTTATCGGGGGAGAGGCGGGCTGTTGGAATGTCAACCAATTGGGAATGCGGAATGTCCACACAAATTATGAAAATCAGGTCAGAACAGCAGTTTTGTTTAATTATACACGTGTGTATGTAATATAATATATATATATTATGTGCTAAAGGGGCAGAATAGAGATGTTTCTTTTTTTAATTTTAGACTATGCATTGGTGTCCCACATTGTCCCACACAAACATAGTCGTTGTCCCACTTCTGGGGAATTGGAATCTGGTCACCCTATATACACGATAAAATTCAAATTTTGTAATTTTCAGTTATGTACAGACATATTAAAGAGGAACAAAATGAAGCAAATATTGCACATATGGTATAGTTTGGGCGGCACGGTGGCTTAGTGGTTAGCACGTTCGCCTCTCAGCACTAGGGATTCCCGGTTCGAATCCCCATCTGGGTGGAGTTTCCATGTTCTCCCCGTGTCCGCGTGGGTTTCCTCCGGGTTCTTCGGTATCCACCCACAGTCCAAAAACATGGATCAAGTCAATTGAGTTCTCCAAATTACCCCATGTAGAGTGTGTTTGTGTGCGTCTGTGTGTGTGAGTGTGTGCCCAGCGATAGATTGGCGCCCTGTCCTGGGTGTATCTGCCCAGCGCCTAAAACGTTCTCCTCTGGATGGGCATGGGGAACCCCCCCGCGACCCTAATATAGGATAAAGCGGAAGATAATGAATGAATGAATGGTATAGTTTGGTATCTGATTAAATAGCAGACAGTTATTGCACCATCAATGATACATTTATTGCACAGTTACTTTTCGTTTGGTTTGGAGTGGTTACTGGGAGCAGTGCTGAATGTACAGTCTAACTGCAGCAGGAATGAAGGACCTGCGGTAACGCTCCCTGACACACTTCGGATGATGTAGTCTCACTGAAGAGGCTGCCCAGTGCTGCTAGAGTCTCGTACATGGGGTGGGATTCATTGTCAAGCTTGTTTAGCATCCTTTTGTCTCCCACCACCTGCACCGGGTCTAAGGGTTCCCCCAGGACACAACTGCCCTACATTTACATTTACAGTTAGTCATTTAGCAGACACTTTTATCCAAAGCGACTTACAAATGAAAACATTACAAGTCAGAAGTTATGCAGAAAACTAACTACACTGTAAAATCATCAAACCTGACAGGTATTTGTTAAAAAGATGCGTCTTCAGTAGTTTCTTAAAACTGTTTAGTGATTCTGCCTTACGGACAGAGTTGGGAAGATGGTTCCACCATTTTGCAGTGGTGAACGCCACGGAGTGAGAATTAGCTCCTCGGTGAGGTGGAATCGCCAGGCGGCAATCATCACTGGAGCGAAGTGAACGAGCCGGAGTGTATTTTGAAAAGGCCTTCCTATTGAGTTTGTCCAGTCTGTTCCTGTCTGCATTTGTGATGCTGTTGCCCCAGCATACCACTCCATAAAATATGGCTGATGCCACCACAGTGTCAAAAACTCTCTTAAACAGCCTCGGAATTCAGGGATGTATAGGTGGAACATGTACATGGAAGAAAACAAATCAGGTTCTGAACTGATTTCTAAACCAGAGTGGTGTTTTTTTGCCATCCTGTTAAAATGCAAAGGGCCATTTACAGTATAAACATAACGAGGACTACTGCTACTAGGGAACAATGCCTTCAGTGGTCTATTATCGCTTTCCCATTTTTATTCTTCTCCACTTTCCATCATATCACTTACCAACAGTACAGTTTCTACTGATAGTTACTGGTGTAATTTACAAATGTCAGCTGCATGTTGAAATACTGTCCAACCACTGCCAATGTATCAGTCCTCATATCTATATCTGTGTGTTTGAGCAACCATCTGATGTGTGTAGGTTTTGTTACATGTGTGTGTGTGAGTGTGGGTGGGGGGTGGTGGGTTGCACGCAATCTGAATATCGAAATCACTACTATAGAGATTTGATAGTACTTCTGACCAACCAGTAGTTAATTAATACCAAACATAAATTATACTAGTTGAGTTCCAGAAATGAAATTGTGGGGAAAAAAGCTGTCTATAAACATATCTGAGCGCTAGTGTTCCCTAGTTCCCTTAAAGTATCAGCACAAAACATGCACAATCCCTGTTTGTTCTTTTTAAAGTTCGTGTAAAGGTTAAGACTTCAAATCTAATCTATAATGTAATTTTTAAAGTTATAATGTGAAGGATAAAAATCAATACATTTTCACTCATGTTAAGTGATTCGAAGGTGTAAAAATGACGGAGTTTCCACATGAGAGAGCCCGACTCTAATCTCTGTACCCCTCTGCCCCTTATGTTAGCACTTTGACCAGCCGGTAAGTCTTGTACTTGCAGTAGCACTTAGGATTTGGAAATCTGCCTCATATTTTGATCTTAACTGTGTGTTTAACTGCTGTCATCCCAAATTAAAAGAATAAAATTGTCGCTCGCTGATCTCTATGGTAACATCTGCAAAATGTCATGTTTATTGAGCAATGTTCAGTTTTATTTTAATGAATTAATGATTTTTTTATTTATTTATGGAAGGCACAGTGGTGTAATGGTTAGCACATCCACATCTCAGCCATATGGATCCAGGTTCGAATCCCAATCTGGGTGGAGTTTTTATGTTTTCCCTGTGTTTATGTGGGTTTCCTCCTGATTCTCTGGTTTCCTCCCACATCCAAAAACATGGATTCAAGGTAAATTGGCTGCTCTAAATTGCCCCAATCTAAATTGCCCCACTATAGTATGTGTGCGTGCGTGTGTGCCCAGTGATAGATTGGCACCCTGTCCTTGGTGTATCTGTCCAGTGCTCAAAAATCCATGCATGGGCTTCGGGGAACCGGCCACTACACCCTGCGACCCTAGAATAGAAATAAACAGAAGATAATAAATGGATGATTTTTTTTTATCAATATAAATATTGCTTTTATTAAAATAAATTATCTTGAGGTGGCACGGTGGCTTAGTGGTTTGCACGTTCGCCTTTCTGCGCTGGAGATCTAGGTTTAAATCAAATCTGGGTGGAGTTTCCATTTTCTCCCTGTGTTTGCGTGGGTTTACTCTTGGTTCTCCGGTTTCCTCCCACAGTCCAAAAACATGTATTCAGGGTAGATTGGCTTCTCTAAATTGCCCCTATATAAGCTATATGTGTGTGCCCAGCGATAGTTTGGTGCCCGGTTCTGGGTGTATTTGCCCAGTGCCTGAAACATTCTCTTCTAGATGGGCATGGGGAACCCCCCTATCCCTGCAAACCAAGAAGTGGATTAAGCGGAAGATAATGAATGAATGAGTCAAAACATGGATTCAAGGTAAATTGGCTTCTGTAAATTGCCCATATATAGGGTGTATGTGTGTGCATGTGTTCTCAGTGATAGAATGGTGTGCTTTCCTGGGTGTATCTGCCCAGCACCCAAAATATTCTCCCCTGGATGGGGACCCAAGTGGAGGATTAAGTGAAAGATAATGAATGAATCAATCAATCAATCATTCATTCATTATCTCCCGCTTTATCCTCTATTAGGGTCGCAGTGGGGTTCCCCATGCCCATCCAGGGGAGAACGTCTCGGGCGCTGGGCAGATAGACCCAGGACAGGGCGCCAATCCATCGCTGGGCACACACTCACACACACACACTCTATATGGGGCAATTTTTGAGAATTCAATTGACTTGATCCATGTTTTTGGACTGTGGGTGGAAACCGGAGAACCCGGAGGAGACCCACGCAGACACGGGGAGAACATCGAAACTCCACCCAGATGGGGATTCGAACCGGGAATCCCTAGCGCTGAGAGGCGAACGTGCTAACCACTAAGCCACCGTGCCGCCATCAATCAATCAATCAATTAAAAAAAAAAGATGGTAAATTCAAGGTAAATCGTATGCTCCAAATTGCCCAAAAGTGTGTGTTTGTGTGTGTGTCTGTGTGAGTGAGTGTGTGCCCAGTGATAGATTGGCGCCCTGTCCTGGGTGTATCTGCCCAGCACCCGAAACCTTCTCCCCTGGATAGGCATGGGGAACCCCACCACCACGCTAGTAGAGGATGTTGTGGAAGGTAACGGATGGATGGATGGATTTTATCCAGTTTACATTTTTTGTGTTAATATTCGGAAAACATCTTATGTAGTGTGTATGAGTGAGTGAGTGTGTGCCCAGCAATGGATTGGCGCCCTGTCCTGGGTCTATCTGCCCAGTGCCTGAGACGTTCTCCCCTGGATGGGCATGGGGAACCCCACCGCGACCCTAATAAAGGATAAAGCAGAAGATAATGAATGAATGAATGAATTTTTTGTGTTAATATTCGGAAAACATCTTAATTTAAACAGACAAATTAGTTTACATTTCATTTAGCAGACGCTTTTATCCAAAGCGACTTTCAAAGTGGGGGCGGCACGGTGGCTTAGTAGTTAGCACATTCGCCTCTCAGCACTAAGGATTCCCGGTTCGAATCCCAATCTGGGTGGAGTTTCCATGTTCTCCCCGTGTCCGCGTGGGTTTCCTCCGGGTTCTCCGGTTCCCTCCCACAGTCCAAAAACATGGATCAAGTCAATTGAATTCTCCAAATTGCCCCATATAGAGTGTGTCTGTGTGAGTGAGTGTGTGCCCAGCGATAGATTGGCGCCCTGTCCTGGGTCTATCTGCCCAGCGCCCGAGACGTTCTCCCCTGGATGGGCATGGGGAACCCCACCGCGACCCTAATAAAGGATAAAGCGGAAGATAATGAATGAATTTTTTGTGTTAATATTCGGAAAACATCTTAATTTAAACAGACAAATTAGTTTACATTTCATTTAGCAGACGCTTTTATCCAAAGCGACTTTCAAAGTGGGGGCGGCACGGTGGCTTAGTGGTCAGCACGTTCGCCTCTCAGCACTAAGGATTCCCGGTTCGAATCCCAATATGGGTGGAGTTTCCATCTTCTCCCCGTGTCCGCGTGGGTTTCCTCCGGGTTTTCCAGTTTCCTCCCACAGTCCAAAAATATGGATCAAGTCAATTGAATTCTCAAAATTGCCCCATATAGAGTGTGTGTGTGTGAGTGAGTGTTTGCCCAGCAATGGATTGGCGCCCTGTCCTGGGTCTATCTGCCCAGCGCTCGAAACGTTCTCCCCTTGATGGGCATGGGGAACCCCACTGCGACCCTAATAGAGGATAAAGCGGAAGATAATGAATGAATGAATGAATGAATTTTTTGTGTTAATATTCGGAAAACATCTTAATTTAAACAGACAAATTAGTTTACATTTCATTTAGCAGATGCTTTTATCCAAAGCGACTTTCAAAGTGGGGGGCGGCACGGTGGCTTAGTGGTTAGCACATTCGCCTCTCAGCACTAAGGATTCCCGGTTCGAATCCCAATCTGGGTGGAGTTTCCATGTTCTCCCCGTGTCCGCGTGGTTTTCCTCCGGGTTCTCCGGTTTCTCCCACAGTCCAAAAACATGGATCAAGTCAATTGAATTCTCAAAAATTACCCCATATAGAGTGTGTCTGTGTGAGTGAGTGTGTGCCCAGCGATGGATTGGCACCCTGTCCTGGGTGTATCTGCCCAGCGCCCGAGACGTTCTCCTCTGGATGGGCATGGGAAGCCTAGTAGAGGATAAAGCGGAAGATGGATGGACTTTCAAAGTGAGCATAGGGTTGGCCACAGCATCCCTGGTGCAATGAGGGTTAAGGGGCTTGCTCAAGAACCCACAGTGGTGACTTCAGTGGACCTGAGATTTAAACCTACAACCTTCAGATTGATAGCCCAACACCTTACCCACTGAGCTAAGACACTTTACCACAGCAAACTTTTATTTTCAATTTGTTCCGCTCGCGTGCGATATCGGAATAGTCGTGTAAATGTGAATGAATGTGAGTGTTATATGCCGCGTGGCCGCGTGGCGTCGCTGTTGAGCCCTGGACGAGCTGAACGGCGGCGCGTCTCCTCTTATGGAAGTGCGGCTCCACGAGCCGGTGCGAATCTGCAGTGATTTATGACGGAACTCCGGCACGTTCACACACCGGCACCGGGCGTCAAACCCAAACATCAGGTATGAGGCATGTTTAACTTACACCATGCAGTCAGTTAGTAGTAAACAGATCTAATTTGATCATAATAATGATAATAATAATAATAATGTTTTAATTCCGTATGTTGCGCGTCTGGAAAAAAAAACAAGAGGCTCGACACGCGCGGGTTCTTATCTTTTTAAGCTTGGAATCCTGTTTTAAATGTCCCTCAGCATTTGTTTCTTACATTTGGTTTTAATTTACGTGGAGAATCTGTGGCAAAGTGCTGGGTCGTGATTTATTAAAACATTGCGCGCATTGGAGACGCGTCTCATCAGAGATATTTTCAACCTGTGACGGCTGGATTCTCTGATGTCATTCACTCCCCACTAGAACAACTATTTCTGCCGGTTACCTTGAGCAGAACATACACTGGAAGTTCCTGAACCTCAAGCAGAAACGCTTCTTTATCTTGCTTTGAGTTCCCAATTAGGAAATGCCACATTAATAAATTAAATCAAGATGCTCATGCATGTAGGATGTAGAAAAAAACCTAATACAAACAACATGTGCATGTTACAAAACCGTAAATAAAGCACTAAGCCCATAGCTCCACGTTGGCCTGACCTTTAAAGAACCAGTGCATGTCCTCACACACGTAATAGGACCTTTTATTTCAGTTTTATTATCCAGGCATTTCAAAATTGCAAAATCCACCAAGTTTTAATATGACAGGGGATTAGAAACGAGTCGTAATTTAAAACAGGATGTTCAAAGCTTTTATATACAACTGTTTTAATGAGTTTTAATTCAGGGATTTGGTATTTAGAAGATCTAAAGCATCATATTTCTAATTTATATATATATATATATATATTCATTCAGGCGGCACGGTGGCTTAGTGGTTACACGGTCGCCTCTCAGCGCTAGGGATTCCCGGTTCGAATCCCCATCTGGGTGGAGTTTCCATGTTCTCCCCGTGTCTGCATGGGTTTCCTCCGGGTTCTCCGGTTTCCTCCCACAGTCCAAAACCATGGATCAAGTCAATTGAATTCTCCAAATTGCCCCATATAGAGTGTGTATGTGTGAGTGAGTGTGTGCCCAGCGGTTGATTGGCGCCCTGTCCTGGGTGTATCTGCCCAGCGCCCGAGATGTTCTCCCCTGGATGGGCATGGGGAACCCCACCACGACCCTAATAGAGGATAAAGCGGGAGATAATGAATGAATGAATGAATATATTCATTCATTCATTATCTTCCGCTTTATCCTATATTAGGGTCGCAGGGGAGAACGTTTCGGGCGCTGGGCAGATACACCCAGGACAGGGCGCCAATCCATCGCTGGGCACACACTCACACACACGGACACGCACACATACACACTCTTCATGGGGCACTTTTTGTAGAACTCAGTTGACTTGATCCATGTTTTTGGACTGTGGGAGGAAACCGGAGGAAACCCACACGGACACGGGGAGAACATGGAAACTCCACCCAGATGGGGATTCGAACCGGGAATCCCTATTCCTATATATATATATATATATATATATATACACTGTATATATATATATATATATATATATATATATATATATATATATATATATATATATATATATATATATATATATATATATATACACGATAAAGCAGAAGATAATGTGTATATATATATATATATATATATATATATATATATTATATATATATATATATATATATATATATATATATATATATATATATATATATATATATATATATATATATATATATTATAGTTTCCATGTTCTCCCTGTGTCTGCGTGGGTTTCCTCCGGGTGTTCCGGTTTCCTCCCACAGTCCAAAAACATGGATCAAGTCAATTGAGTTCTCCAAATTGCCCCATAAAGTGTGTGTATGTGTGCGTGTCTGTGTGAGTGAGTGTGTGCCCAGCGATAGATTGGCGTCCTGTCCTGGGTGTATCTGCCCAGCGCCCGAAACATTTTTTCCTGGATGGGCATGGGGAACCCCACCGCGACCCTAATAGAGGATAAAGCGAAAGATAATGAATGAATTAATGAATAATTAATTCATAATCCCAGTATCTTTCAGTATTCAGTATCTGCCCATCCAGGGGAGAACGTTTTGGGCGCTGGGCAGATACTCTCAGGACAGGGCGCCACTCTATCACTGGGCTCTCACTCACACAGACACACACTATATGGGGCAATTTAGAGCATTCAATTTACCTTAATTAAATGTTTTTGGAATGTGGGGGAAACCGGGGAATCCAGAGGCAAGCATGTATATGTATATGTCCAACTATTCCATCTTTTGGGCATTCCATCTTTTTAATTTTAAGTCTCCTTTCATACCAAACTGGATTGTTAGTATGAGTGAACTTGTTATAGTTCTATAAGCAAAATTGGTTAATTTTCATATTTTAAGCTTGGCTCGCATTTAATATAAAAATGGTCTTTTTGTCCAATACAGTGGTCCTGCTGTAAAATAAAAAAAAATTAAAAAAATAAATTTAAAAATTGTAAATTGTAATTGTAACTGTTAGAAGCTCGTTCTTCCCCAGGAGATCGGCAACGTGGGGAAAAATGCGTACGCCGGTCCGTTGGTCAAAACACTCCCACGGATACAACCTGTGCGGGGAAAATGCACAGCGCTGTACCGTGGTTGAGCGTGGAAGGAGAGTCCAGAGACACCGGGATAAAAACAAAACGGGATTTATCATTAAAAATGGTGTAGGGACACCAACAGAAAGGGGGGAATGAAACAAACGCGACTAACACCTGGGTAATACCACAAACAAAGACGTGCACGGGGATAAGGGAATACGGAAACTAAATACAAAAGATACCCAGTCACATGCACAAAATAAACCAATCACCCAACGGAGACAATGAATACACAAATGAGGTGACAGTAACTAACATTCATTCATTATCTCCCGCTTTATCCTCTATTAGGGTTGCGGTGGGGTTCCCCATGCCCATCCAGGGAAAAACGTCCCGGGCGCCGGGCAGACAGACCCAGGACAGGGCGCCAATCCATCGCTCGGCACACACTCACTCACACAGACACACTCTATATGGGGCAATTTTTGAGAATTCAATTAACCTTGACCCATATTTTTGGACTGTGGGAAGAAACCGGAGAACCCGGAGGAAACCCACGCAGACACGGGGAGAACATGGAAACTCCACCCAGATGGGGATTCGAACCGGGAATCCCTAGCGCTAAGAGGCGAACGTGCTAACCACTAAGCCACCATGCCGCCTCAGTAACTAACAATAATCTAAATTGTAAGTTGTTTATTTTACCCTTAATAGTTATATATTATATTTTGTTAAATTATATGTAAATAAATTGGACACTTTTATTTCTCGTTTCCCAGGATATATATCCAATATGTACATTATATATATACTGCAAATGCAAAATATACTATATATAGTAAAAATATACTATATAATATGAAATATATATATAGTACGGATATATATATATATATATATATATATATATATATATATATATATATATATATATATATATATATATATATATATATATATTACTATATATAGTATATTTTGCATGAAACTTTTATCCAAAACAACTTAGTAGTAGTTCAAGTAGTTAATGGTTGGGGTCAGAGCACAGTCAACCATGCTTCAGCCCCCCTGGAGCAATCCGAGCCATCTGCTATACCAGTGGTCTGTGGATGTTTTGGAGACCCCATGGATTCAACCCTGGTTGACATCAGAGACTTTAAATGTTAAGGACTTCATGCTCATCATTACCTCCTCCACCATTTCCACAGGTTCTAGCAGCTCGTGTCCTCATGTCAGTATGAAATGTCGTCCCTCAACACGAGCTTCGTACGAATCCGTTTCGATGACATCCACTTCTACGAGAACTGTGGTGGTGGGAGCTTCGGGAGCGTCTACCGAGCCTTATGGATGTCACAAAACAAAGAGGTGGCTGTTAAGAAGCTACTGAAAATTGAAGCAGAGGTACAACAGAGAGCCGTACCATCGCATGTCCACATACAGCATAGAGGAACCTTAAGTTCAAACTAAATATGTCCAAAAGTTTCTTTGACAAATGTGAATGTGTATTTGTAGACATCAGGATTAGCCCCTCATTTCAAAGTAAGTGTTTGTAGATAGAACATTCATTCATTCATTTATTCATTATTTTCTGATTAGTCCTCTAGTCCTCTATTAGGGTTGTGGGGGGGGGGGGTTCTCCATTCTCATCCAGGGATAAAAATGTTTTGGGAGCTGGACAGATACACCCATTACAGGGTAGCAATCTATCGCTGGGCACACTCACACACACACACACACACACACACACACACACACACACACACACACACACACACACACACACACACTATATGGGGCAATTTAGAACATTTAATTTACTTTGAATCCATGTTTTTACACTGTGGGAGGAAACCTGGAATCCCCAGTGCTGAGAGACCAACGTGCTAACCATTCATTCATTCATTCATTCATTATCTCCCGCTTTATCCTCTATTAGGGTCGCGGTGGGGTTTCCCATGCCCATCCAGGGGAGAACATCTCGGGCGCTGGGCAGACAGACCCAGGACAGGGCGCCAATCCATCGCTGGGCACACACTCACTCTACATTGGACAATTTTTTTGAGAATTCAATTGACTTGATCCATGTTTTTGGACTGTGGGAGGAAACCGGAGAACCCGGAGGAAACCCACGCAGACACGGGGAGAACATGGAAACTCCACCCAGATGGGGATTCGAACCGGGAATCCCTAGCGCTGAGAGGAGAGCGTGCTAACCACTCAGCCACCGTGCCGCTCACGTGCTAACCATAAAGCCATAATTATAGGATTATAATCATCTAGTCATTTTTGCAGATACTGAGTCAAATCCACACCATAATATGGTTATTGTGGTTCACTGATGATGATGGTTTCTTAGTTGAATACATTTACTAAGGATTCAAGGAGACTTTTTGTCATTTACGTAACATGTGGTACAAGAAATGTAAACGAAATTCCGTTTCACTGACCCAGTTTATTTTATTTAATATTGAAATTTAGAAATTTAAATATTATAAGAAAATCAATAAATTAATTAAATTTAATTAAAATTAAATAATGATGGGGCGGCACGGTTGCTTAGTGGTTAGCACGTTCGTCTCTCAGCGCTAGGGATTCCCGGTTCGAATCCCCATCTGGGTGGAGTTTCCGTGTTCTCCCCGTGTCTGCGTGGGTTTCCTCCGGTTTCTCCGGTTTCCTCCCACAGTCCAATGACATGGATCAAGTCAATTGAGTTCTCCAAAATGGCCCATTTAGAGTGTGTTTGTGTGAGTGAGTGTGTGCCCAGCACCCGAAACGTTCTCCTCTGGATGGGCATGGGGAACCCCACCGCGACCGTAGTAGAGTATAAAGCCGAAGAAAATGGATGGATAAAATAATAATTAAATATAGCAGCATTATATACTATAAATCTAAATTGTAGAATAAAAATGTAGGTATAAAAATATAATAGCAATAAAAAAATTTATATATAAATAAAATATTGCAGCCATGTGGTATTCAGAAAACACTAGCCTCTTTATTAGGTCTATCTTTATTCAGTAATACAAGATAATCAGGATTAAGGAATCTTATTGCATGGGGGGGGGGTTCCCCTATGCCTATCCAGCGGAGAATATTGCAGGCGTCTGGCAGATACACCCAGGCACAAATATACCCCCTATATACAAATATACAAATATATGTGTCTGTGAGAGTGAGCTATATAGGGGCAACTTCCTACTGTGGAAGGAACCTGATGAACCTGGAGAAAACGCACACAAACACGGAAAGAACATCCATCCATCTATCCATCCATTATCTTCTGCTTTATCCTGTATTAGGGTCACGGGGGGTTCCTTATGCCCATCCAGGGGAGAACGTTTCGGGCGATTGGCACAGACACACTCTATATCGGGCAATTTGGAGAATTCAATTGACCTTGATCCATGTGGGAGGAAACCGGAGAACCCGGAGGAAACCCATGCGGACACAGGGAGAACATGGAAACGCCACCCAGATTGGGATTCAAACTGGGAATCCCTAGCGCTGAGAGGAGAACATGCTAACCACTAAGCCACCGTGCCGTCCACGGAAAGAACATAAAAGTGATACATTTTTTCCCCTAGTACTACTTTGCTTACACACCTAGAAATTATTAATTTATTCATTTATTATCTTCCACTTAGTCCTCTACTAGGGTTGTAGAGGGTTCCCCATGCCCATCCAGGGGAGAACGTTTCGGGTGCTGGGCAGATACACCCAGGACAGGACGCCAATCTATCACTGGGCACACTTACTCTCACAGACACACTCTATATGGGATTGGGAAACTGAATCCCCAGCAATGAGTGGAGAACCTGCTAACCTCTAAGCCACCGTGCCACCCCACATAGGAATTAGTCCCATTTAACCCATCCGTGCAGTGAAACACACACAAACACGTTAGCACGTTCGCCTCTCAGCGCTAGGGATTCCCGGTTCGAATCCCCATCTGGGTGGAGTTTCCATGTTCTCCCCGTGTCCGCGTGGGTTTCCTCCGGGTTTTCCGGTATCCTCCCACAGTCCAATAACATGGATCAAGTTAATTGAGCTCTCCAAATTGCCCCATATAGAGTGTATTTGAGTGAGTGAGTGTGTGCCCAGTGATGGATTGGTGCCCTGTCCTGGGTGTATCTGCCCAGCGCCCGAGACGTTCTCCCCTGGATGGGCATGGGGAACCCCACCACGACCCTAATAGAGGATAAAGCAGAAGATAATGAATGAATGAATGAATATTTTATATATATATATATATATATATATATATATATATATATATAGGGGCGGCACGGTGGCTTAGTGGTATATATATATATATATATATATATATATATATATATATATATATATATATATATATATATATATATATATATATATATATATATATATATATTAAACTGCTAATATGCAACTTTGTTCTTCCTCTAATGTTACTCACAATATGTTTAAGGAAGTCGTTAGAACGTGCGTGATTATTTAAGCTCTTTATCTTCATCTTTGTTGATTTTCCAACCGGTGATTTGTTATGAGCATTGTGAGCATATTTTGCTATTTTAGTTTGATATACTGTAAACATGAATAAACCTTCTCCTTTTTATAGCAAAAGGCACATAGTAGTTTATACAGCGGAGTGTTTGAGGAGTGAATGTTTATAATGTCGTCTTGATTCGATTCTTCATTTAGGCCGAGATCCTTAGTTCTCTAAGCCACAAGAACATCATTCTGTTTTATGGAGCCATTCTGGAATCACCTAACTTTGCCATAGTCACAGGTAATGGGGAGTGAATGTGATTGGGTCGTTTTGCTCTGTTTTTATACCAGACTATAATACATGTATGTACTTTGTTGAAGTTCAACTTCAGTCTTGATGTAAATGTTAATTCATTCAATCATTCATTATCTTTCATTTAATGTTCTACTGGGGTCGTGGGTGGGGGGCGGTGTTCCCATGTCCATCCAGGGGAGAACATTTTGGGCGCTGGGCAGATACACCCAGAACAGGGTGCCAATCTCATCATTGGGCACCCTCACTCACACAGACACACACACACACACACACACACACACACACACACACACACACACACACTATATTGGGCAATTAAGAGCAATTATTTTTGAATCCATGTATTAGGACTGTGGGACCGGAGGACACTCACGTGGAAACAGGGAGAAGATGGAAATTCCATCCAGATCAGGATTCAAAGCTAGATCCCCAGCGCTAAGAGACAAATCACATAATAAATATATAAAGTGAATATATAACTATAAGTAAACATAGGAGGCGGTTTTACTGAGTGTCAGATTAAGGTCATGGCCTTGTTCAAGCCTCCTGAGGTTCTTTAGACAACATCCAAAAAGCCCCATTAAAAAGCATCATGGAAGAGACATCAGGGGCCTATCCCAGTGCTTATAAAACACATTATTTTAGGCTGTAGAGTGAAACTGAAGCCCCATACTGCAAGGAGAAACAAACCCAAGATGTTCTCACTGTGGGGTGACAGCGCTAAAGCAGTATTTTTAACTCAAACTTAGGCTAAATAGCTGATGTAAGTAATAATAAAGTAATAACCCATGAGATGATGTGCATTATTGTGAATAAATCACAGAATAGCGTGTTATGCATACTGTGATTTATTCACAGTTATTTACAACCTTGAACACTTTATTGTTTTACAAAAGGGTTTACAAACAAAATATAATAAAAAAACAAGGCCATAATGTTATGAAATTTATATGAAATTTATGTTTGATTCATAAATGTGTTTATTGACAGCATAATTGTTGATAAACTTTTTTTATTTTATTTTATTTTTTTTTTTAATGCTGATCGCTGAGTAACTGGTTCACGGTTTCTCTAATAATCAAAAACTGCCATCTAGTGGCCAAAATATAGTACACAGTTTTAAAAAAAAAAAACATCAGGAAAACCATGTATTGTATATAACGCATTGATACGAATGTGTAGCGTTCAGAGGTGTCAATAATGTCATGGCTGGACAAATGGCTCAGCCAATCAGATTTGGACTGGAGCTACCCGTTTAATGAAACATTAATGAAAAGCAAAGTAAATTCCTTTAGAAAATCAATGTCATCATTGAAATCTCTTTGAAAGACAATTTAGCTGACACTGGTTCAATGATTACAAATTCATATTAAAAGCCAGAAGGGTGGCTAAACCCTCCAGACAAAAGTCTTCCACGAGGTCAACTGTCATCTAGCACCAACTAGTTATTACTATAATAAATGCATTAAAAAGTAATATAAAAAGTATTTAATACTTACACACCTTTGTGTGTGTGTGTGTATATTTGCATGTAAGAATATGCCAATGGAGGGTCGCTGTATGAGTATTTATCCAGCACAGCCAGTGAAGAGATGGACATGGAACAAGTCATGACCTGGGCGCTGGATATTGCTAAAGGTTTGTTGTGTGTGACTTATGCATACCAGGCATATTTAAATGTTTGGTGTAATCTGCGTGATTAATGTTCATTGTGATGTGGGATCCTTTGCAGGGATGCATTATTTACATGCAGAAGCTCCAGTGAAGGTCATTCACAGGGATCTGAAATCACGCAATGGCAAGTGTTTATAATCATTTGTACACGTATAAGTACACAAAACCTCTTATTAGTGTGATTGTCATATTAGCCATATGACACTGTTGTTATCCGATTGGTTGCAATTTTCGAGCTATCCACACAATTTTCGTAGGACATGTCCGGCTCATTGGTGAGATGAGTGCTTGTATACAGCGGCTTGTATACATCGGTCGAAACATTTCCAAGATATTCCCATTTTTCCTGGCCAAAATTCCAATTCACTTTGCATTTGGATGATACTTGCATTCCCACATCTCGGCCAATTTTCAAGCTACAAAAACAATATTCGCTAGAATGACCGATAACTGCAGCCAGACCAATCTTCTGAAATTGCAGAGTGAGTGCACTCTTTGTTCCCTCGTGATCACTCTTCAAAGTTGGCTTAGTTAGTGGCGTAACTTGGTAAATTTTTAACC
Source organism: Corydoras sp. C115 (assembly GCA_019802505.1). Lineage (NCBI taxonomy): Eukaryota > Metazoa > Chordata > Actinopteri > Siluriformes > Callichthyidae > Corydoras > Corydoras sp. C115. The sequence continues at coordinate 572,533 of JAFMOC010000178.1, read as the reverse complement.
TACAAACACAAAACTCACCAGGTGGCAAATGAATTGCAAAGACACCCACCATTGCAGTTTCCATTCACTTAAAATTGCATTCCTCTTCCCACTCTAACCACACCCTATTGCCCGGCCAATTTATTTATTTTTTGCCATGTTCACTGTATTACTTTGATATACGTTTGCATTGTGTCTCCTACGGCCAAGCTGCAATCACACTCGCATTTTCTTTAGGAAATGTGCCCTAGTTATATATGACATTATATTATGAATAACACTAAAGCATCCGTGTGTAAGCAGCAGATTACTGTTGTAGCTGCAGCAACTGAAGTACTGAAGAAACTACTTCACATGTAATTCAGATACAGTTTGTACTTTTAAGAATCAGTTTGTCATGTCCTTTCATGTAGTTTGCATGTCCTTCCCGTGTCTGTTTGGGTTTTAGCAGGTTCTCCAGTCTCCTCCCACAGTTAAAATGAATCTGAGGGGTTGACTGGAGACAGTAAATTGTCCTCAACTTTGGGGGTGTTAGGCATCAGTGCACCAGTAGCGCTGGTTCCAAGCCCTGGATAAATAGGAGGGTTGTGTCAGGAAGGGTATTTGGAGAAAAAAGGCGAATCTGCATATATTCTCCTCTGTGGCGCCACCTAAGGAGAACAAGCTTGAAGTAGAACACGGATAACCATGTGAGATGTTTCACTATGTGATAGCTGCACACTGCTTTTTTTTGCGACATCCATCCATCTATCCATTATCTTCCGCTTTATCCTCTACTAGGGTTGGGGGGGGTTACTCTTGCCCATTTAGGGGAGAACGTCTCAGGCGCTGGAAAGACACATTCAGGACAGGATGCCTGTCTATCACTGGGCACACACTCACTCACACAGACACACTCTGTATGGGGCAATTTGGAGAATTCATTTGACCTTGACCCATGTTTTTGTACTGTGAGAGGAAATTGGACAACCCGGTGGAAACCCACGTGGACACGGGGAGAACATGGAAACTCCAACCAGATTGGGATTTGTTTGGGATTCGGGAATCCCTAGTGCTGAGATACAAACGTGCTAACCACTAGGCCACCGTGCCATCTTGTGACATCAAAATCCCAAATAATTCATTTGTACTATAATAACAAGCTATAAAATATCTTGATGTATTTCCCACTTTGTAAAATTCATTCATTCATTCATTATCTCCCGCTTTATTCTCTATTAGGGTCGCGGTGGGGTTCCCCATGCCCATCCAGGGGAGAACGTTTCGGGCGCTGGGCAGATAGACCCAGGACAGGGCGCCAATCCATCACTGGGCACACACTCACTCATACATACACACTCTCTATGGGGCAATTTGGAGAATTCAATTGACTTGATCCATGTTTTTGGACTGTGGGAGGAAACCGGAGAACCCGGAGGAAACCCACGCGGACACGGGGAGAACATGGAAACTCCACCCAGATGGGGATTCGAACCGGGAATCCCTAGCGCTGAGAGGCGAACGTGCTAACCACTAAGCCACCGTGCCGCCCGGACTTTGTAAAATATTTAACTTAAAGCTATCAAATAATAACAGGAGCTAAGGCGTAATGTTGTCTTTATTTGTGTAACAAAAGAATAAAGCAGGATTACTTGCAAATACTTGAAAAAGTCTTAAAAATAAATAATAACAATAGTAATTTGAGTAAAGGTGCTTGGCATCTGTCCACTGTTGTGTTTTGCCTTTGGCACTAACACAGACTTTCTATTTCCAGTGGTCCTCACCAGTGACAATGTTCTCAAGGTATGTATGAGATATTTTTATGTACTGCACACTAATATATATATATATATATATATATATATATATATATATATATATATATATATATATATATATATATATATATATATATATATATATATATATATATATAAAATCATGTGTTAATGGACTGGCTGGGCATAAATATTTTACCCTTTCCCTATCCTATACCAGAGTATAATGTATTGTGCAACTGTTCTTATATATACTCATATGTAACCAAACGACCAAAAAAAGAAGGTTAACAAATTATGAATAGGTCATGAATTTAGTTTCTTTTTGGCAAATATTTGCAAACAATTCATTGAAAAATCGCAGGTAAATCACAAAAGGCTACTAAAGGCTACTCCAGTGATGATTGCCGCCTGGCGATTCCACCTCACCGAGGAGCTAATTCTCACTCTGTGGCGTTCACCACTGTAAAATGGTGGTACCATCTTCCCAACTCTGTCCATAAGGCAGAATCACTTAAGACGCATTTCTTTAACAAATACCTGTTGTAAAAAAAAAATAAAAGGGGGGGGGGGCGCAGCATCGAATAACAATCAGGTTTGATGAATTTACAGTATAGTTGGTTTTCTCCATGGCTTCTGACTTGTGGTGTTCTCATTTGTAAGTCGCTTTGGATAAAAACGTCTGCGAAGTGACTAAATGTAAATTTAATGTAAATGTATTTATGTCATATTGATGTCATAATTCATATTAACTATATACCTGGTAATGTGCTCTAAAACTTTTCAGATTTCAGGTTACAGGTTTCTGTTTCCAGTAGAGTTTGTTAACCTCTCATCTCATCTCCTTATTTTCCACGTTATCCAAACTAGGGACTAGGGTGATAGGGGGTGGACAGTTCCCAATACCCAATTCAGGGGAGAATGTTTCAGGTGCTGGGCAGAAACACCCAGGACAGAGTGCCAATCATACACACTATATAGGGGCCATTTTTGAGGGGCAAGTTTGAACTGAAAAAAATGTATTAATTATTTTGGACTGTAGGGCAGCACGGTGGCTTAGTGGTTAGCACATTTGCTTCTCAGCGCTAGGGATTCCTGGTTCGAATCCCAATCTGGGTGGAGTTTCCATGTTCTCCCCGTGTCCGCATGGGTTTCCTCTGGGTTCTCCGTTTTCCTCCCACAGTCCAAAAACATGGATCAAGGTGAACTGAATTCTCCAAATTTCCCCATATAGAGTGTGTTTGTGTGAGTGAGTGTATGCCCAGCGATGGATTGGCGCACTGTCCTGGGTGTACCTGCCCCACGCCCGAAATGTTCGCCCCTGGATGGGCATGGGGAACCCCACTGCGACCCTAGTAGAGGATAAAGCGGAAGATAATGGATGGATGGATGGATTTTGGACTGTGAGAGGAACCCCAGTAGCCAGGTTAAACCCATGAGAACACGGGGATAACACAGAAACTAACCACTAAGCCACTGTGCCACCCGAGAACTTTATATTAAAAAAAATATTTTCACAAATGAGCTGGTTGTTACAGCTCAACATTTTACCAACCCCCATAGGTTTGATTAGTTATTAATGTAAGCAGTTTGGTCAGTCATGTCTCACACCTCAGATCCTTTCTTGGTTAAGTCCATCCATCCATCCATCCATTATCTTCTACTTTATCCTCTACTAGAGTCGAAGAGGGGTTCCATATGCCCATCCAGGGGAGAACGTTTCGGGCGCTGGGCAGATACACCCAGGACAGGGCCGATCTATCACTGGGCACACTCACTCACACAGACACACACTGTATGTGGCAATTTTGGAGAATTCAATTGACCTTGAATCCATGTTTCTGACCTGTGGGAGGAAACCGGAGAACCAGGAGGAAACCCACGCAGAAATGGGGAGAACATGGAATCTCCACCCAGATTGGGATTCGAACCAGGAATCCCTAAGAATGAGAATGTAAGAATGTAATCTTCGTTCTGTGTTTCAGATATGTGATTTCGGAGCATCAAAGTTCCTCTCTCACACCACACATATGTCACTGGTGGGCACGTTCCCCTGGATGGCGCCTGAAGTGATCCAGAGCCTTCCTGTATCCGAAACCTGCGACACATACTCATACGGCGTGGTGAGTATCAGCTGCTGTGTTGACGATTTCGAGGACTTGGATATTTACCTTCTACCATGGCTATCTTTCAGGTTTTATGGGAAATGTTAACCAGAGAGGTGCCGTTTAAAGGATTCGAGGGTTTGCAAGTGGCCTGGCTGGTTGTGGAAAAACACGAGGTACAGTTCTAACTCCAAAAAATATTTTTTTTTACACTTTCCCTTGCATTAACTCTTTAACACAGTGATTCTCAATTATTTTCTGTTAAGCCCCCCCTAGGAAGAAGAAAACATTTTGTGCCCCCCCCACACACACACACGCACACTCACCCCCCCACGTATTTATCCCCCCAAATTTATCAAAAATGGGATAAATTATTTTTACACGCCCACTGTAGTATGATTTGTCTATAAATTTGTTATAAATCCACCTCTTTTATAACAATGTATCCTTATTAACAATAAAGAAAACAAAAAAGAAAGAAATATAGATCAACTTTGAACAAAGAATAAGTTTATTAACTTTGTTTTTTAGTTTGTAACAGAAACGAATGAAATCCTTATTTAAACGTGAAACATTTTTGAACTGACTGGTATTTGATACTGAAAAATGAAATTAAATAAAATCAATAAATAATAATAAATTCAAATTCATCAGCAACATTCATTCAGGAGCACAATCTATTAACTTTAACCTACAAAACAAAAATAAATACAACAATTTGTGCGTTTTTTTTTTTTTTTTTTTGTTTTGTTTTTTGGAGGAAATAAGAACTAATGTCTCCAACGCGTCCGTTTTGCAGCACAGCTTTTCTGAAGTAGCTTTCATAAAGCGGGATGATTGCTGGTTATACTCGTCACGTTTACGATTTAAAAACTCAAGTGTTTATCAGCGTGATTGGGGTGTAATGTCTTTAAGTGACTCCTTCATCTATTTGGCTTCACGCTGTCCGCTGCCAACATTTAAAGACACAGAAGACACACCGTTCTTTCTTCATCTCCCACCTTAGTTACAGTGAAGTTACAGTTACAGTGAAGTTACAGTTACAGTGAAGTTACAGTGAAGTTACAGTTACAGTGAAGTTACAGTGAAGTTACAGTTACAGTGAAGTTACAGTTACAGTGAAGTTACAGTGAAGTTACAGTTACAGTGAAGTTACAGTTACAGTGAAGTTACAGTGAAGTTACAGTTACAGTGAAGTTACAGTTACAGTGAAGCCAAGCGCTACATTCGCTTCGACATTTAGTTTTCGGTTGACTTTTGTTGCTCTCATTATCTTCGTCTCTCTCCGTCTTTCTCTCCTCATCTCTGTTAAATATTTTTCCATGTTGTCTCTTGAGGGTTTGTTCAGTAAACTTAATATCACTTGCTCTGTGATTTCTTGTTATGCGCCCCCCATGCACCGCACTGCGCCCCCCCAGGGGGGCGCGCCCCACTATTTGAGAAGCACTGCTTTAACATGATAAGACATGATTACAGCAAACATTCACCAACAAATTTCTGTATTTCGATAAGAATTGTCCTTTGATCATTCAGCAAATGAAATCTGCTCCAAGTATTCACAACTCCACTCCATCTGTTGTACTGTTGAGTTTTGCAGCAGCACTGATAATACTCAGTTAGACGTACACAATTAGACGTTCCCTTCATCAGACATGTCTCCCACGGGAACTTTTGTTAGGTTTGTTCGACTATAAAAATAAATAACCGACCAAATCCAAGCTTTCTTTTTATCTCATAGTTTATCTACTTGTTTAATTTTTTTGATGACGTGTATTTGTGTGTGTGTGTGTGTGTGTGTGTGTGTGTGTGTTCCAGAGACCCACGATTCCCAGCAGTTGCCCGACCAGCTTTGCAGATTTGATGAGATCATGCTGGGTGGCGGAACCGAGGGTAAGTACAATACGGACTCAACGCAGGATTTGCCGGAGCCAGATACAGTACAGTGTATGATCCCGCACTTCTGCAGCTTTGGCGCTACACGACACTCAGATCCAGAGCAGATATAAAATAAAATTTGTGTAAACATATTTGTAAATCAGTCAACATATTTGTGCCCCTAAATTGCCCCATGTAGTGTATGTTTGTGTGAGTTTCTGTGTGAGTGCCCAGCAAGAGATTGGCTCCCTGTCCTGTTTGCAGCTGCCCAGCACCTGAAACATTCTCCCCCGGATGAGCATGGGTCCACAACCCCAGTAGAGGATTAATCAGAAAATAATGAATTTAAGAGTAAACATCTTTAATATATGATGATGACATTATTTTGACAAATGGTTTGTAGGTCTCATCAGTCTGAATAGTTTGGAATATTTTTAAGTAAGCCACCAGCTATACAGTGACAGTCTGCTTCAGAATACACATGTCCAATGTATTACACAAATTTTCACGTCAGGTAAATTGAATGGTCTTAATTGCCCCATATAGTGTGTGTTTATGTGCGAAATATTCTCCCTTGGATGGGAAAGGGAGAACCCTCCCGTGACGCTAGTGGAGGATTAAGTGGAAGATAACGAAAAAGAAATCTGTTATTATAATACAAAACGGGTGGCTTAGTGTTTAGCACGTTCTCCTCTCAGCACTAGGGATTCCATGTTCTCCCCGTGTCCGCGTGGGTTTCCTCCAGGTTCTCTGGTTTCCTCCCACAGTCCATAAAAATGGATCAAGGTCAATCTAATGCTCCAAATTGCCCCATATAGAGTGTGTTTGTGTGAGTGAGTGTGTACCCAGCGCCCTGTCCTGGGTGTATTTGCCCAGCGCCCGAAACGTTCTTCCCTGAATGGGCATGGGGAGCCCCCCCCCGCGACCCTAGTGGAGGATAAAGCGGAAGATAATGGATGGATGGAGAATGCAAAACATATCAGAACATTAATATAGTGCAATTTAATGAGTTACATACATCCTTTTTAGGAGAGACCAGTTTTTAAACAGATCCTGTCCACGTTGGAGATGATGAGGAACGACAGCAAGCTTCCCGATCAGTGCAACTCATTCCTCCATAATAAAGCAGAATGGAGGTAGGCCTCTCTCATATTATTATTTGCAATTTAAAAAGAATGTACTAGTTATTTCCAACCTCCTTTTCTTGTAAACATCTCAGAGTCTTAACAGTTAATTGTTTCTGGGGTATTTATACTTCAAGCACTTGCCCCTCATGTCTTTTCCTGCCTGGTCTCTTCCCTTAGAAACTAATAGTGTCACAGTAACTCTGTTTGAATAAAGTGGTTTAATTTGATTGCATTCATCCATTTCTATATTCTGTTTGAAGTTTAGGAGGTATTGTGTTATTAATGGTTAAGAAAACCAGACTAGGATACAATACAGAGAGAGAGACAGAGAGAGAGCTACAGCTTGGGGACAAAGAGTGGGTGAGAAATGTTGCAACAGCCTGTTATGAGAATGGTAGAGAAACTAATTCCAGCAGCAAGAGAGAAGTTTGGCAGACAGAGTTTCATGGAAAAAACACATATAGTCCTTCACTGCATTCCTGTTTATAAATAGCCAGCTCTGTGCGTGTGGCTGGCCAGTGGATTGTGTTAATGCAGAGACCCCTGCTGGTGTGAATACAATTCAGTCCAACAACAACATATTAAGCAACTTTGAGCTTTAGTGAAGTAACACAGTACAGTAACACAGCACTGTAACACTATAATATCTTAGTATTATAACACAGTAAAGTAACACAGCACAGTAACACAGTACAATAACACAGTACTGTAACACTATAATATCTGAGTATTATAACACAGTAAAGTAACACAGCACAGTAACACAATACAATATTTTAGTATTATAACACGGTAAAGTAACACAGTACAGTAACACAGTACTGTAACACTATAATATATTAGTATTATAACACAGTAAAGTAACACAGTACAGTAACACAATACAATATTTTAGTATTATAACATGGTAAAGTAACACAGTGACACAGTACTGTAACACTATAATATCTTAGTATTATAACACAGTAAAGTAACACAGTACAGTAACACAGTACACTAACACAATAAAGTAACACAGTAGTATAACACAGTAAGGTAACACAATACAATATTTCAGCATTATAACACAGTACTATAACACAGTACAGTAATACATAAGTATAATTGTAAATGAACACAGTACTATGACACAGTACTGTAACACAATACAGTACTTTAATATTATACCATAGTAAAGTAACACAGTACTATAACAACATATTAAGCAACCTTGAGCTTTAGTGAAGTAACACAGTACAGTAACACAGTACTGTAACACTATAATATCTTAGTATTATAACACAGTAAAGTAACACAGTACAGTAACACAATACAATATTTTAGTATTATAACACAGTAAAGTAACACAGTACAGTAACACGGTACAGTAACACAATAAAGTAACACAGTAGTATAACACAGTAAGGTAACACTATACAACATTTCAGTATTATAACAGTACTATAACACAGTACAGTAACACAGTAGTATAATTGTAAATGAACGCAGTACTATGACTCAGTACAGTAACACAATATAGTATTTTAGTATTATACCACAGTAAAGTAACACAGTACTATAACAACATATTAAGCAACCTTGAGCTTTAGTGAAGTAACACAGTACAGTAACACAGCACTGTAACACTATAATATCTTAGTATTATAACACAGTAAAGTAACACAGCACAGTAACACAATACAATATTTTAGTATTATAACACAGTAAAGTAACACAGTACAGTAACACAATACAATATTTTAGTATTATAACACAGTAAAGTAACACAGTACAGTAACACTATAATATTTTAGTGTTATAACACAGTAAAGTAACACAGTACAGTAACACAATAAAGTAACACAGTAGTATAACACAGTAAGGTAACACAACACTATAATATCTTAGTATTATAACACAGTAAAGTAACACAGTACAGTAACACAATACAATATTTTAGTATTATAACACAGTAAAGTAACACAGTACAGTAACACAATACAATATTTTAGTATTATAACACAGTAAAGTAACACAGTACAGTAACACAATAAAGTAACACAGTAGTATGACACAGTAAGGTAACACTATATAACATTTCAGTATTATAACACAGTACAATAACACAGTACAGTAACACAGTAGTATAACTGTAAAGGAACACGGTAATATGACACAGTACTGTAACACAATATAGTATTTTAGTATTATACCACAGTAAAATAACATGGTACAGTAACACAGTACTATAACACAGCAAAGTAAAACAATACAACATTTTAGTATTATAACACAGTACAGTAACACAATACAACATTTTAGTATTATAACACAGTACAGTAACACAATACAACATTTTAGTATTATAACACAGTAAAGTAACAAAGTAATATAACACAGCAAAGTAAAACTACAATATTTTAGTATTATAACACAGTACTATAACACAGTACAGTAAGACAATATATGTTAGTATTATAACACAGTAAAGTAACACAGTATTATAACACAATAAAGTGACAATAGTATAACAGAGTAAAGTAACAAAATACAATATTTAAGTATTATAAAACAGTACAATATCTCAGTATGGTAACACAGTAGTATAACAGTAAAGTAACACAATACTAACAACAGTACAATATCTTGTATTTTTACAGTACAGTAACGCAATACTATAAAACATTAAAATAACTCAGTACAGCAACACAGCCCTCTTAGTATAATCTTAGTATTGCAACGCAGTCCAGTACCACACTACAGTAACACAGTACATTGTCTTGGTATTGCAACACAGTCCAGTAACACAGTACTATAACACAGAAAAATAGCTCAGTAAAATAACACAGTACTATAAAACAGTAAAGCAACACAGTTCTATAAACAGTACAATATATCAGTACTTAGTGTTATGTCACAGTACTGCAATAGTGATTTAATCCTTTGTTTTTAACTGGTACCCTTATTAAGTTAAAACAGTTCGGCCTCAGTTTGTTCTTTTTTTCTGATGTTAAGGTGTGAGATTGATAAAACTTTGGAGCGATTAAAGAAGTTGGAGAAAGAGCTGATCTGTAAAGAGCAGGAGCTGGAGGAGAGAGAGAGGAGACTGAGAGAATGGGAGAACCGTCTCACTGACAGAGCCAGATCCTGCACTCCTGTAAGAATTACACTACACTTCATTCAGGTCCATTTTCTGACTCCTAGTGGCACC
>JAFMOC010000178.1:535000-557500 GCA_019802505.1 Corydoras sp. C115 | reverse complement strand
GTGAGGGTTGATATTTAAAAGGTCATTTGCAGTTAATTAGACATTTGGTGCAGGAACAGTCAATTCCTGGAACTACGGTTGGACCACTGTTGGACCCTGAAGTGTCCAAGAACCTTAACTTGGTGAATTGTGAATACATTTGAACTTAAATGGCTTTGATGGGCTTAATGAAGGTGCAGTCATGATCAAAAAAGTGGCATTTTCCAAAATTGAAATAATTCACACGACCTTTACACATAAAGTGCATTTTATTGCTTTAAAAATACCATCAGTTTTAACAATTATACATACTTTTATACTTTTTTTGGGGTGACGTAATGCAGAAAGCTGCACAAACATGTTGTAATACAAAGCATTGCATTTGATTTTAAAACTATGGGACTGAAATCCAAAAAACATTATTCCGTTACATTCTTCTTACGATTTAGGTTACACTGGTTGCAAATTGCTAAATTCATCACATGATTGCAGTCCTAATATTCTTCTCCCTCTTCCTCACCTTCTCCTTCAATGCTGTCTGTGCCTACTTCCTCATAATCTTTCTCCAAAGCAGCCATGTCCTCTCTGGCTTCGGAGAACTCGCCCTCTTCCATGCCTTCTCCGACGTACCAATGAACGAAGGCTCTCTTGGCGTACATCAGGTCGAATTTGTGGTCCAGTCGGGCCCACGCCTCGGCAATAGCCGTCGTGTTGCTCAGCATACAAACGGCCCTTTGCACCTTGGCCAGGTCGCCGCCAGGAACAACAGTGGGTGGTTGATAGTTGATACCCACCTTAAAACCTGTGGGGCACCAGTCCACAAACTGGATGGTGCGTTTGGTCTTGATGGTCGCAATGGCCGAGTTGACGTCTTTGGGCACAACATCGCCACGATACAGCAGACAGCAGGCCATGTACTTACCGTGACGGGGGTCACATTTCACCATCTGATTGGCTGGTTCAAAGCAGGAGTTGGTGATTTCAGCAACAGAGAGCTGCTCATGGTATGCCTTTTCGGCAGAAATTACTGGCGCGTAGGTAGCAAGGGGGAAATGAATGCGGGGATAAGGCACCAGGTTGGTCTGAAACTCAGTCAGATCCACGTTCAAGGCTCCGTCGAAGCGGAGAGAGGCTGTGATGGAGGACACGATCTGTCCAATCAGCCTGTTGAGGTTTGTGTAGGTAGGACGTTCGATATCTAGGTTCCTGCGACAGATATCGTAAATTGCCTCGTTGTCCACCATGAAGGCACAGTCGGAGTGCTCCAGGGTGGTGTGGGTGGTCAGAATGGAATTGTAGGGCTCTACAACTGCCGTGGAAACCTGGGGCGCAGGATAAATGGCAAACTCTAGTTTTGATTTCTTGCCATAATCAACAGAGAGGCGCTCCATCAGCAGGGATGTGAAACCAGAGCCGGTGCCACCCCCAAAACTATGGAAGATTAGGAAACCCTGAAGCCCAGTGCACTGATCCGCCTGAAAAGTACGAGATTAATTTAGATGGGGAAGATTTTAGAAATGTATATTCAGTGACCTCAAAGTCAGCGCTGCTTGAACATCTTTATTTACTTACCAGTTTCCTGGTCCTGTCCAGAACCAGGTCGATGATTTCCTTGCCGATGGTGTAGTGGCCTCGGGCGTAGTTGTTTGCGGCATCTTCCTTACCTGTGATCAGCTGCTCCGGGTGGAACAGCTGGCGATAGGTTCCGGTTCGAACCTCATCTAAACGAATCATATCAGTCAGAAAATCTCTTTAATTACAGAGTAACAGAAACATTGAAAAGTGTTTGTACAGTTGGGTTCTCCATGCCCATCCAAGGGGGAACGTTTCGGACGCTGAGCAGATAGAGACAGGACAGGGCGCCAATTTATCACTGGACACATACACATACAAACACAAAGACTATATAGGGGCATTTTAGAGCAGCCAATTTACCTTGATGATTTTGGACTGTGGGAGGAAACCGAAGAACCCAAAGAAAACCACATGGCCATGGAGACTCCATCCAGAGGCGGACGTGCTAACAAGTACGCCAATGTGCCGCCCAATAATAAAGCCTATTCCATAATAATACTGTTATGGTGTTCAGATCACTTCAATCTATTATAACACGTTGAGCTAATTCATTATAGTAAAGATCAAACTCTGGGGCAGAAGGTCATTGAAAGAGCTTTTCTAAGCAGTGCTGATGTTTAATTTTGTAAAACTTATGGGATGGTGGAGTGATCTCCTTGGCGTGGCTTTAATTCCCAGGTAGGATGAGTATAGGTGTGAATATGCTTCCTTGTGTGTCCACCCTGTAATAGAGACTTATGACCTGTTCAGGTTGTTTTCCTCCCTTTTAATCTGTGAACACTGCATCCCAGTTGATTAAAAATGAAATCTTTCATGCCCTGGAATACCAGAAATCAAATCCCACCATTGCCCAGTGATGGATTAGCACCATGTGCTGGGTGTATCTGCCCACGCTCTCCTCTAGATGGGAATGGGGAAATCCCCCTCTAGTGAACCTAGTAGAGGATTAAACAAAAGATAATGAATAAATAAATGAAATGTCATTATGTAACCAATTAAGTGAATCTGTATTAGTAGAAATTAGCATCTTCCTGCTGTACATCCCTGATGCTTGACTCACAAGTATTTCATTTAGATTATGGTCAGAGCACAGAGTCAGCCGTAATACAACACCCCAGGAGCCATGACAGTTTGGCGGACTCTGGGTTTGAACGTAGATGTTATAGCTCAGTGTTTGAGATATTGAGCAAGCTATCTCAAATTTTAGGGTTCAAACCCAAAGTCAGCCGTAATACAACACCCCTAAAGACTCTGGACTCCTAAAGACTTTAGATTAGAACATTGAGTTGGTGATGTTGAGCAACATCGTTTTCTTAAACTCAACGCGCTAAATATAAAAAGGAAAGAAATCTACCTGGAGGCAAGCCAGCAAATAAGATAAATTCTCCTAAAAAGCATGAACATCTCTGATTTCTAACTTTAACATGGTACTAAACTCAGTACGTACCAATGACAGTAGGTTCCAGGTCTACAAAGACAGCCCTGGGAACATGCTTTCCAGCCCCGGTCTCACTGAAGAAGGTGTTGAAGGAGTCATCTCCACCTCCGATAGTTTTATCACTTGGCATTTGACCATCAGGTTGAATCCCATGTTCAAGGCAGTACAGCTCCCAGCATGCATTTCCCATCTGAACACCGGCCTGGCCAACGTGGACTGAAATACACTCACGCTGTAAACAGACGGAAATTTAGAAGTCAGTGTAAAACCACTACTCATGATATATATCATAAAGTATCTTTACCATTTAGTTCAATGTTAGATTGAAATAAATAATTACGTCACGGCGAACAAAACACAGTTTCTAAAGCTGAATAGAATAAAATAGAATAGAATTCAACTTTATTGTCATTGCTCATTATAAACAACGAAATGCAGTTTGCATCCATCCAGAAGTGCTTTAGCAGAATTCAACTTAATAGTTAGAATCTAACGTACTATAGTAATGGTGCATGTATAATTATATTTTCTAAAGATTATAAATATGTTCTCCATGTTAAGGGCATGTCTTCTGTGATCAGATTGTTGGGCCATTATACTAAAACCTTGATGTTCAATAACCAAGTCTACTAAAGTCTACATTGTTGGCTGCTGCATGCCAAAGTATGCCAATCTCATTCTTGGCCCCCAACCATGAAGTCGGTATCCTTGTATCTCGTTTTGGATAAATGAGTCTGTAAAATAATCCAACATATGTCATGATAATGTCCTCAGCACTTTTTCCATGCACCACTATATTTCTCTAAGGATCTTAGTTTGTATGTCAGCAAACCATAAAGGTTCTGCTTGTGAAATGCGTGCGCGGTCGGAGGAACTTACCATTTTGTCTTGTCTTGTCGATATAAAGGTCTGACACTGGAGTTTGCAGGTTGTGTTTCAGTTTCTCAGACAATGCTGTTGGTTTATATAATAGGTTAGATGGACTCCATGGAAACAAGCATTGTTTCTGGCAACACATAATATAAACCTGGTGGGGAGCATTTGTGTGACCGGAGTTAAAGGTGAGCCGGTAAAACGAGTCCTTAGTGTACTGATAAACAGTCACACCTCAAAGCCCCTGTTCACCAAGCGGACACAGTATTCACTGATACACTGATAAAATTTCAGATTCAGAAGGATATTGAAGTAGCGTGTTGTTATAATACTGTATTACAATAACAAGCTGAAGAGGATAAAAGCTCCCTGGTGTTCGTTTTGTTTCTTATATCTTATATTTTTTTTTAAAAAAGGCCTTAATTTCCCTAAAGAAATCCTCCTGAAGGGCTTAATAAAGTTATATCTTATCTTAGAAGGAAATCTTAGGTTATGTGGGACCTATCCCATCAGTGGTGGGCTGTTAGGGCCTTCAAAGTCTTCTCTGGAGGCTTCAAAATATCTGAATGACAAACTGATAATAATATCTTGTCCATGAATACTTATTAAATAATTCCGAATAGTCTGCCCTCTTAATTTCATATCGTTTTCCCGTTTGTGACACTTCCAGAGACATGTATTTTCTTATTAAAGCCTTCAACCAATCACATTTCATGATCATCGGTTGCCATGTAACACTTTCTGCCTCGGCCTTCAATAATTGGTCTAGAGCAACCTGTTGCTTCCACCAATCAGATTTTGAGAAAGCCATGCAGGCATACGTTATGTCAGCATATTAACGCTCCGTGATTGGATAGTACTTTTTTTTAATTGACCTATTTAGCCAATTAAAACTTATTACAGAAAACGACTGACTTTCCACATTAGCTTAAATGGCGAAAGAAAGGGACTTCTTAATTGAATTAATTGAACTCTTTTTATGGAAAAAAGAGTGATTTTTATGTGATTTTTTTTTTGTGTGTTAAACTATCGGCTCTTTCTTAGTAAACGTTTAAATCAGCGTGTCTTTTTTCTTTATGTCAAAAAAAACTAGTAGCTTAGCTTACTATATTATACAAGTAGTTCAGCCGATCAGCTGACCGCTTTTACATTCGTATTAATGCGTGATACATTTGTTTAAATCATATAAACAGCAAGCCGATTCCCGATGAGCAGTAAACCTGTTGTGGCCATTAATCAGTAATCAGTGTTCACAGTGTTGACTAGATTATGTCAAGGAAGACCCTTTATTTTGACGGTTTTGCTTTCGACAAACACAATTATGAATCAAACCTTGTTTTTTAGTGAAGTGAGTTTGTAACTGTTTTATAAAAGCAATAACACACTAAAGGTTGTATATTATAATATAGAAATCACAGGAAAGAGGTGAAATGGCACTCTTCTTTGTGTCATGATTGACCCACCATACACAACCTTGAGCGCCTTATTGATTGAATATATCTCAGTAAAAAGTCTAACATTTCAGTATTCAAACACATTTCTCTTACCTCAATGTATTAGTGGAATCTGAAACGATTTTCTGACAATTCGCACGAGCACTGTGTAACTCAACCTGAGCTTCGTCTGAACACAATTGATCTGACCTTCTAACTGAAGCCTTGTAGCTTAATTGCTATGACAACAACCACTCTGAAGTTCCTAAGTTGTTAAGAACGTTCCATTATACTCTGTGGACAGTAGAGAATTCTTACAGCCTAAAAAACAGAGTTTATTTGTTGGTTTTTGTCAAATTTGACAGATTTCTGGTGTTCTTTACTTACCTTTTTCTCTTCCACAAGGTTATTTCTCCATTCTACAGCTTCGAACGCACAATATTTGACTGTTATGCAAATTAGGCGATGACGTCATTTAGCGACCCCTTGCCATTTTTAGGACAGCCAATAGCTACTTTCCTTACTGAGGAGTTAGGAAAACCAACTCACACCAGTGTGTTAAAGGATGGAGAACTTTTTTTAACCTGAAAAATTAGAAACGAACTGCTATGTCAGGAAAATTATGAACATATACATCAGAGATTCATTCATTCATTCATTATCTCCCGCTTTATCCTCTATTAGGGTCGCGGTGGGGTTCCCCATGCCCATCCAGGGGAGAACATCTCGGGCGCTGGGCAGATAGACCCAGGACAGGGCGCCAATCCATCGCTGGGCACACACTCACTCACACAGACACACTCTATATGGGGCAATTTGGAGAACTCAATTGACTTGATCCAAGTTTTTGGACTGTGGGAGGAAACCGGAGAACCCGGAGGAAACCCACGCGGACACGGGGAGAACATGGAAACTCCACCCAGATGGGGATTTGAACCGGGAATCCCGAGCGCTGAGAGGAGAACACGCTAACCACTAAGCCACCGTGCCGCCCCAGTGACCAGTCATTTTATATTTATAAGGGGTTTAATAATTGGCTATTTTTATTAATGAAAATATTTATTTAAGCGTTGTTTTTGTGAAATGGGTATAGTGCAGGGGTATAACTCACCTGCCTGCAGTTCAGATCTGTGGGGTAACAGGACGAGACCGCTGAGCCACTGAAGGTTTATATCCAGCAGAGATGAACTAAAATTAGTTCCCTCTGTTCTAAAGTAACAGAAACTGTCGTGCTTCATTAAGTCCAGATGAAAGGCTAATGAATGGCTTGATCTTTGGATGATGAGCAGGATGAATTGGAAAGGGCGAGCACATGCCCAGACTTGCTGTCTGAGATTACACACCGACAATGGAGGCTAACAGCAGTCATGGCGACACATCCCTGTTCAAAGATTAACAAATCTTTAAAGACCTGTAGAACTTTCAGTCTGAAGGACTGAATTACAGAAAGCAATTAAGAAACTGAAAACAGTTACCAAAGTCCTGTACAGTTCTATGATACTATTGGGTGCCACTTAAGGTGAAGTTTTACATTTACATTTACATTTAGTCATTTAGCAGACGCTTTTATCCAAAGCGACTTACAAATGAGAACACCACAAGTCAGAAGCCATGGAGAAAACCAACTATACTGTAAATTCATCAAACCTGATTGTTATTCGATGCTGCCCCCCCCCCTTTTTTTTTACAACAGGTAAAAGTTCTTCAACTAAAAAAATAGTTCTTCAACTAAGTCAAAACTCCGCAGCCCGACTCGTGTTTAACCCACCCGAGAGAACTCATGTCACTCCATTACTCACTTCCCTCCATTGGCTTCCTGTAGCTGCTCGCATTCAGTACAAGTCACTGACTCTGGCATACAGAACCATTTCTGGATCTTCCCCCTCTTACCTTCACTCTATCTTTTCAAAATACACTCCGACTTGTTCACTTCGCTCCAGTGATGATCGCCGCCTGGCGGTTCCACCTCACCGAGGAGCTGATTCTCACTCCGTGGCGTTCACCACTGCAAAATGGTGGAACGATCTTCCCAACTCTGTCCGTAAAGCAGAATCTCTAAACGGTTTTAAGAAACTACTAAGACGCATCTCTTTAACAAATACCTGTTATAAAAAAATTTAAAAAAAATAATAAATAAAAAAAAAAGGGGGGGGGGGGCGGGGGGCGCAGCTTCGAATAACAATCAGGTTTGATGAACTTACAGTATAGTTGGTTTTCTCCATGGCTTCTGACTTGTGGTGTTCTCATTTGTAAGTCGCTTTGGATAAAAACGTCTGCGAAATGACTAAATGTAATGTAAATGTAAATGTATTTGTTAAAGAGATGCGTCTTCAGTAGTTCCTTAAAACCGTTTAGTGATTCTGCCTTACGGACAGAGTTGGGAAGAACGTTCCACCATTTTGCAGTGGTGAACGCCACGGAGTGAGAATTAGCTCCTCGGTGAGGTGGAACCACCAGACAGCGATCATCACTGGAGCGAAGTGAACGAGTCGGCGTGTATTTTGAAAAGATAGAGTGAAGGTAGGAGGGGGAAGATCCAGAAATGGTTCTGTATGCCAGAGTCAGTGACTTGTACTGAATGCGAGCAGCTACAGGGAACCAATGGAGGGAAGTGAGTAATGGAGTGACACAATGGATTTAATATTAAGGTTTTTGACATTGTTGACAATAACACACACCTCTGACTACTTCACATTTATAGTATATTAATGCTTGATGTACAATCTTCTTTTCCCCCTATGTTTTTTTTTAAAGTGTATTCTGTAATTTGGTTGTTATTTGTAATATTTGTAGTATTTAATTGTTAGCGAAGCCAGAAACCTTTTATTCCGGGTCAGTGTTCTCTTTAAAAATCAGACTGGATTACGTGGTGAAAGACCAGATTATTAACGATATTGCTTTCCATAAATGCATTTATGAATCAAGCCTTGTTTTTTTCTAACATAAAATGTTTGTGAACGTTTTAAACGCCTGTTCATATACAAATATGTCTGATATTCATATCGTTTTCAATAGGATTTTTGTGAAATGAACAATAGGCAATAACAAATAACATTAATTAACTAAAGAAGTTATTGCATGTGGCGGCACGGTGGCTTAGTGGTTAGCACGTTCGCCTCTCAGCGCTAGGGATTCCCGGTTCGAATCCCCATCTGGGTGGAGTTTCCATGTTCTCCCCGTGTCTGCGTGGGTTTCCTCCGGGTTCTCCGGTTTCCTCCCACAGTCCAAAAACATGGATCAAGTTAATTGAGTTCTCCAAATTGCCCAATATAGAGTGTGTGAGTGAGGGAGTGTGTGCCCAGCGATGGATTGGCGCCCTGTCCTGGGTCTATCTGCCCCGCGCCCGAGACGTTCTCCCCTGGATGGGCATTGGGAACCCCACTGCAACCCTAATAGAGGATAGTACCCATAATAGAGGAGAACCCAGAGGAAACCCACGCAGACACGGGGAGAACATGGAAACTCCACAGAGATGAGGATTCGAACCGAGAATCCCTAGCGCTGAGAGGCGAACGTGCTAACCACTAAGCCACCATTCCGCCCCTAAATAAGCTTAAACTATTAAAAATAAACCAGGGTTGTTACATCCCAACAAATTCATCCATTATCTTCCGCTTTATCCTCTAATAGGGTCGCGGTGGGGTTCCCCATGCCCATCCAGGGGAGAATGTTTCAGGCGATGGGCAGATACACCCAGGACAGGGCGCCAATCTATCGCTGGCACACACCTCACTCACACAAATACACTCTATATGGGGCAATTTGATTGATCCATGTTTGGACTGTGGGAGGAAACCGGAGAACCTTGAGGAAACCCACGCGGACACGGCGAGAACATGGAAACTCCACCCAGATTGGGATTCGAACCTGGAATCCCTAGCACTGAGAGGAGAACGTGCTAACCACTAAACCACTGTGCTGCCCCATCACAGCAAATCATTATTTCCAAACAGGTTCTGCAAAAAATACTCTTTTGTTAATTTTTGGTGTCAAATAGCAGAGAACAATAAGGGACACACAAAAAGTCAGAAATATTTATTTAAAAAAAATCTTGACAGTCAGAGTCACAACGGATCGCTGAGGCTGCAGGTCTTTACACCAACCAATGAGCAGCCACACCTCCACATTGTAGGTTCCACTGCCCACCCTCGTGATATATTATGAACATTTCACATCTGGTCTTTACTATTGTAACTTCAACCTCTCCATGTGTCACTCACTGAGATGATAACGGTGATCTAATGTAAAGAGCTACACCTGCCAACTAACAACTAACAACTACCAACTACAAATTCACTTCCATCAGATCCTGATAGAATTCAGTGTTAAAAAATACCTTCTGTATAGTTTCAAAAACGTTAAACACACAAAATTAAATTAATATGCACCAAGAAAGCAGTGAGCAGATCCTTACCACACGTAACTACAGCAGAGAAGCTGGTAATCTTATTTTCAAGTGTTCAATGCAAATCGAAAGTTCAAGTGTGATACTGAGATGTAAAGAAAATCAGACGCTTGTTGTCACATCTTTCCTCCGTAGTGCATTTAACCTCCAGTCTTTAAAACCTATTCTGCAGCATAGAACAAAAGCCTAAGCCTGAGTTTACTGATGTCACAAGAACACGAAAGAGAAACAGTGGTTGAAATGAGGGGTTTTGAGACCGTTCACAGTTTCTGGGTGAAGTTCTCAGGGAATACACCTTTCACGGTGAGGTCTTTATTCTGAATCCAGTGTGATTCCTTGACTCCACATAACCAACCGTCATCCTGAAAATATACAAAATGTCTGCTCAGATAGAAGGTTCGCTAAGGATTCAAGGATTTTTATTGTCACATCACCTAGTACAGGTGTACAGATGAGTGAAAAGCTCGGATGCGGGTACTGTGCAAATGGCAATATTGACAAGAATAAAAAACATAGAATAAAATTTCAATATCTAAAAAAAGAATGGGGGCGGCACGGTGGCTTAGTGGTTAGCACGTTCGCCTCTCAGCACTAGGGATTCCTGGTTCGAATCCCAATCTTGGTGGAGTTTCCATGTTCCATGTTTTCCATGTTTCCTCCGGGTTCTCCGGTTTCCTCCCACAGTCCAAAAACAGGGATCAAGTCTATTGAAATCTCTAAATTGCCCTATATAGAGTGTGTCTGTGTGAGTGAGTGTGCCCAGCGATGGATTGGCGCCCTCTCCTGGGTGTATCTGCCCAGTGCCCGAAACGTTCTCCCCTGGATGGGCATGGGGAACCCCCCCCGTAACCCTAATAGAGGATAAAGCGGGAGATAATGGATGGATGGATAAAAAAGAATGGAATTAAATAAAATGAGATATCGGGTAAAAATCGCATATGAGAACGTCCGAGGACGTATGGAAAAGTCAGAGGGTGTGAGTTTATGTAAGATGGCAGTGGTGTGAGTTGGGCAGTACACTGTTCTACTGGCCGTTCCATAGCCTGGTTGCCTGGGGGAAGAAGCTGTCTCTGAACCGGCTGGTTCTGGTCTTTAAGCTTCTGAGCCTTTTTCCACTCGGCAACTGTGAGAACAGGCAGTGGCTTGGGTGGGTGGGGTCTTTCATGACACCTCTAGATCTCCTCAGGCAGTGGTTTGTGTATAAATCCCGAAGGTTTGGGAACTGAACCCAAATTTGTATTTGAAAGCAATAAATCTATGTTTTGGAGAAGATGGAATTGGAGAAGATTGGAAAATTGGACTAATCAACTAATTACTTTATCTCTCTCATTAAAACAGATAATCCTCCATCCATCCATTATCTTCCGCTTTATCCTCTATTAGAGTCACGGGGGGGGGGGGGGGGGGGGGGTTCCCCCATGCCCATCCAGGGGAGAGAACGTCTCGGGCGCTGGGCAGATAGACCCAGGACAGGGCGCCAATCCATCGCTGGGGGGGGGGGGGGGGGGGGGGGGGGGGGTTCCCCATGCCCATCCAGGGGAGAAACGTCTCGGGCGCTGGGCAGATAGACCCAGGACAGGGCGCCAATCCATCGCTGGGCACACACTCACTCACTCATACACACTCTATATGGGGCAATTTGGAGAACTCAATTGACTTGATCCATGTTTTTGGACTGTGGGAGGAAACTGGAGAACCCGGAGGAAACCCACGCAGACACGGGGAGAACATGGAAACTCCACCCAGATTGGGATTCGAACCGGAAATCCCTAGCGCTGAGAGGCGAAAGTGCTAACCACTATGCCACCGTGCAGACCCTTCCTTAATCCTATACTAGAAAAAAGAATTGCACGCTATAAAGGAGCAATTTCGCGCAGTCAATTCACCTTGAAATCCACACGGACATGGTGAGAACATGGAAACTCCACCCAGATTCGTTTCGATGGGATTCGAACCTGGATTCCCTGTGCCACTTTGCTGCCCCCTTGTACCCCCCCCCCCCACCTAAAAGTCTATAATTGAAATGCCAGAGTGTATAAATAACACTATTACAGGACTCTTGTGTTAGTTTTTAAGGGTTGTGTCCAGTCTGGTTGAACATGTGCAACAGTTAAGAGATCAAATTAAGGCCTTTGCATCAACAGGTGCACAGTGACCTCCACTGGTTGTTCAACAGCATCTGCTCTAAGGTCAGCGACAGCAAGCATGTGGGAGGTCAAATTCGGGGTGCCCTCTAGTAGTTTTTCAACAACATGGGCCTCGAGGTCAGGGACAGCAAACAGGTGAGAGGCTAAATTCAGAATTTTGTAACTCCATGTGGACAGTTCCAATCATTTACACATGTTAAACTCAAGGTTCTAAATACTGTGGGGACATTCAGACTGGAACGGTCACTGACCTGCTCATCAGGGTTGGCAAAGGGCAACACCAGCACGATATCTCCAGATTTGAGCTCCAGCTCATCATTGTCTGTGGCCACATAATCGTGTATAGCTTTCACCTGCCGGGACAAGACATATTTCACACAC
Source organism: Corydoras sp. C115 (assembly GCA_019802505.1). Taxonomy (NCBI): domain Eukaryota; kingdom Metazoa; phylum Chordata; class Actinopteri; order Siluriformes; family Callichthyidae; genus Corydoras; species Corydoras sp. C115. The sequence goes on along the minus strand of JAFMOC010000178.1, from coordinate 545,269 downwards.
AGTTACATTAATACATAACAACAAACTCTGTTATTGAACAGCCTCCATGATTGTATGTCCTGACCTTAAACAGAACCTCTGCTGGAAACTCAGCATTGGAGGAGCCATTGGTGATCGCCGTGCTCGCATTCTGAAATAAAAACAGTTTTGGTAAGTTTACATAAAGTTTTAGGGCTTTTTAAATCTATTAAATATTAAAAGCTCATTGGTCCTTCATGTCATCAGACTGTACAACCTATCTCTAAGGGGGAGGAGGGGTACCAGGGGGAGAAATACTGGAAAGGAGCAGTTGCCTGACCACCACAACACAACATAAACTGGACAATGTGCAATAAGTGGAATATGGTGCAATACCATTATAATACATTTACATTACATTTAGTCATTTAGCAGACGCTTTTATCCAATGCGACTTACAAATGAGAACACCACAAGTCAGAAGCCATGGAGAAAACCAACTATACTGTAAGTTCATCAAACCTGATTGTTATTCGAAGCTGCGCCCCCCCCCCTCTTTTTTTTAATTTTATTATTATTATTTTTTTATTTTTTTTTTTTTTATAACAGGTATTTGTTAAATAGATGCGTCTTAAGTAGTTTCTTAAAACTGTTTAGAGATTCTGCCTTACGGACAGAGTTGGGAAGAACGTTCCACCATTTTGCAGTGGTGAACGCCACAGAGTGAGAATTAGCTCCTCGGTGAGGTGGAATCGCCAGGCGGTGATCATCACTGGAGCGAAGTGAACGAGTCGGAGTGTATTTTGAAAAGATAGCATGAAGGTAAGAGGGGGAAGATCCAGAAATGGTTCTGTATGCCAGAGTCAGTGACTTGTACTGAATGCAGCAGCTACAGGGAGCCAATGGAGGGAAGTGAGTAATGGAGTGACATTTATTCATTATCTTCTGAATATTCATTATCTTCTGCTTGATCCTCTACTAGGGTCGCAGCCACTAGGGTCACATCCAGGGGAGAACTTTTCACACCTGGGCAGATACACCCAGGACAGGGTGCCAATCTATTGCTGGGCTCACTTACACACACACTCTATATGGGGCAATTTAGAGCATTTTTGGACTGGGAGAAAACTGTAGAACCTGAAGGAAACCCATGTGAACACAGGAAGAGCATGGAAGAGTCCTAGATCAGGATTTGAACCTGAGAGGCAGACTAACTGCACTGAGCCACCAATGCCGCCCTGTTTGAAATTTAGGTGTGTGTGCCCTGTCCAACACACTCTCTCCCCTAGGCATGGGGAATCACCCTCCCCCCTCATGATAATGAATGAATGAATGTTAACATATATAAATATATATATATTTATTTATCCCCATGTTCCCCATGTCCATCCAGGGGAGAATGTTTCGGGCGCTGGGCAGATACACCCAGGACAGGGCACCAATCTATCGCTGGGCACATATATATTTTTGGCTCTCTTAGCACTGGAACAATGTAGGTTTGTTTCTTAATAGTGGGAGGATGTGCAATGCAATGACTATAAGCCGTGACATTAACCCATAAAAGCCAGTTCACTATACAATAAACTAATGAGCCTCAGTAACAAAAAAAGTCATTTTTCTTGAAATTTTAAAAGTCTGCCACCTGGTGTCAACCATCTGTAATGTTACAAATATGTTAAACAGATGGCAAAGAGAGAGAGAGAGAGAGAGAGAGAGAGAGAGAGAGAAAAGAGAGACTGTCTCTCAACTAAAATTACAAATCTGAGATCTGAGAGCAGACACAAGCCGCAAATGTCTTTGTATGATGCATTAATAATATTACTCTGTATTAAAACTAATGGTTTGCAGTCTGTTGCCTCAAACAATGAGGGGTTAATGCATAGTGTTGTGTTTTTATACTCACTGACTGATTAGTAGCAGCTGGTTCAGTCTGAAAAACAAAAGTCTGAGTTTGAAAGTGTGTCAGGATTATAAAGCAATATGCACTCCTCCATCAAACTCAAAATAACAGTAAGTTGGTAATTGTTTGGTCAACAACAGCCTTAACAAACCTGGTTCTGAATTGTGTGTGTGTGTGTATATATATATATATATTTACATACTTAGCCGACGCTTTTATCCAAAGCAAAGGGTTAATCACAACATCCCTGGAGCAATAAGGGTTAAGGGCCTTGATCAAGGACTCACATTGATAACTTCAGTGGACCTGGGATTTGAACCCCCAAACCACTGAGCTACCTTGGCCTCTACATATATATATATGTAGATAGAGGGTAAGGTAGCTCAGTGGTTTGGGTGAAACCCACACGGACACAGGGAGAACATGGAAACTCCACCCAGATTGGGATTCGAAACGGGAATCCCTAATGCTGGTTCATGCTAACCACTAAGTATATATATATATATATATATATATATGCAGCTACCATATATATATATATATATATATATATTATATATATACACTATTTTTAAACCCTTGTTTTTTCATTCATTCATTCATTATCTTCCGCTTTATCCTATATTAGGGTCGCGGGGGGGGTTCCCCATGCCCATCCAGGGGAGAACGTCTCGGGCGCTGGGCAGATACACCCAGGAGAGGGCGCCAATCCATCGCTGGGCACACACTCACTCACACAGACACACTCTATATGGGGCAATTTGAAGAACTCAATTGACTTGATCCATGTTTTTGGAATGTGGGAGGAAACCGGAGAGCCCAGAGGAAACCCACGCAGACACAGGGAGAACATGGAAACTCCACCCAGGTGGGGATTCGAACCGGGAATCCCTAGTGCTGAGAGGCGAACGTGCTAACCACTAAGCCACCGTGCCCCCATGATAAAATATACTATACATATAATTTATGAAGCGTTCTGTAATTTGTATTTGATTGTTAGAGAATCTGGAAACGATCAGCGTTCACTTTAAAAACAGGACTAGATCATGTCACAAAAGTCAATTTGGAGCGATAAGCAGCCTTGTATACTGCGCCAGGAAAACAAATGGTTGCCTTGCTCAAGAGAACTTTAACCAGAGTACTTGGTTGGGCCGGGAATCGTACCGGAGACCTTCCGGTTGCAAGGCTGGTTTCTTAACCACAAGCTTACAAGTCAATCTTCATATTAAAAAAGCTCATGAGTCTTACCTTCCAAGCATCCCACATGTTGTCCTTTAGTCAGGCAGCAAGAGATAAGAGAACATGCAAATGAAATATCTAAGACCGGAATGATAGGACGAACTACATGGACCAGGTATACTATGTAACCTTCTATGTGTTGATCTAAAACAGTGCTGATCTGTCATCACGGACTGCACTACACCAGTGGTTCTCAAACTTATCCGACCAAGTACCACCTAGACCAGAGGGCGGTATTATTGTGAATAAATCACAGGAGAGATGTGTCATTGGGCCCGAAGCAAAGCACAGCAACAATTTAATAAAATGGTTACAAACACATAATAAAAAGACATAAAAAATGGTTTTGTTTATAAACTGATCGCCAAGTAATGTGTTTCCATTTTCTCTAACAATCAAATATAACGGCCATACTGTGGACAGTACAAATCACAGAACACAGTTTATAAAATACATTGGGAAAATAATGTATTGTATATCCATACCATGTACAGTGGCTTAGTGGTTAGCACGTTCTTTTCTCAGTGCAGGTTTGAATCCCAAGCTGGGTGGAATTTCCATGTTCTCCCCGTGTTTGCGTGGGTTTCCTCCGGGTTCTCCGGTTTCGTCCCACAGTCCATAAACATGGATCGAGGTCAACTGAATTCTCCAATTTGCCCCATATAGAGTGTGTTTGTGTGTGTCTGTGTAAGTGAATGTGTGCCCAGCAATAGATTCCAACAGTCCAAAAACATGGATCAAGTCAATTGAGTTCTCCAAATTGCCCCATATAGTGTGTGTCTGTGTGAGTGAGTGTGTGTCCAGTGATAGATTGGCGCCCTGTCCTGGGTGTATCTGCCCAGCGCCTGAAACCTTCTCCACTGGATGGGCATGGGGAACCCCCCGTGACCCTAGTAGAGGATAAAGCGGAAGATAATGGATGGATTGATATTCATACCACAGGGCGGTTTAGTGGCATAGTGATTGGCATGTTCTTCTCTCAGCGCAGGTTTGAATCCCAAGCTGGGTGGAGTTTCCATGTTCTCCCCATGTCTGTGTGGGTTTCTTCCGGTTCTCCGGTTTCCTCCCACAGTCCAAAAGCATGGATTCAAGGTCAATGGAATACTCTAAATTGCCCATATTGTGTGTGTTTGTGTGAGTGAGTGTGCCCAGCAATGGATTGGCGTCCTGCCGGTTGTGTATCTGTCCAGCGCCCAAAATGTTCTCCCCTGGATGGGCATTAGGAACATTAAGAGCAGAAGATAATGAATGAATATCCATACCATTATCTGGCATACCACCTAGCGCTTCCATTTGAGAACCACTGCTCTAGACCAATGCATTTGCTCATGCTCTGATAAATTCCTGGAATACTTTGTACTACCAACCTGAGCTTCTGCTGTAGCATCGATCTCCTGCATGCTATCGTGATCCATATCCAGCAGACCCCCCACTGCAAGGCCATCAGACTGTCACAGGCACACATGCAAACCATGCAAGTACATTATTGAGCTTCACCGGAAGGTTCATGGGAAGGACAGAACATTGACGAAGCTTAAAAAATAGTGTGCAGGAAGCATGCTGAGGGACACGTCAGGGAGAACGAAGGACGTGGATGAAGATGGTGCATAAGGGATTTCAGACCTACAGAGGTGCTAATGGCGGAACATGAAGAATGGGTCCAGGATTAGATGGACTAGGTGAAGAAGAGGGACACGCTGTCAGCTGACCTGCGGTATGGAGGATATGTGTGTATCCGGAAGTGGTGCATCCTCAAAAAGGTTAATGATGTCTTCCTGTTTGACGTCTTTAGCTGGGGAAGGCCTGGGGGGGCGGGGCACCTGTGGCTTTGAACTCTGCTACCTCATACAAGCATGCAGCACAAACCACACACAGGGGTTAGTAAAGAGAACAGAGGCCAAACACAGTACAGTTAGTCATGCTAAGCTGTAGCCTGAGCATCTCTGAGGAAATGATGCAGGTCTGCTGCAGATGCAATAAGCAGTGATGTTGAGTTATTAGTAATTTTACTAGGGCTGTCTTCAACTAAGGATTTTCATAGTCGAATCTGATTCGTCAGATTTTCCCTATAGTCGACTGATAGTCGAATCAGTTAAAATTTCACCACAAGATGGCGCTATAAGCGTGGTTTTTAAAAAAGATTTTTAAAAATATTTTACTTGTTTTTCTAGAGCACCGTAAATGGGATCCCCGTTCTGGACTTTTGCGCTGATGTTGGTTGTTGTCGTGTGATATGCAAGAATTAGATGACGTAACTTGCACTTTTAGGCGGCACGGTGGCTTAGTGGTTAGCGCGTTCGCCTCTCAGCGCTAGGGATTCCCGGTTCGAATCCCCATCTGGGTGGAGTTTCCATGTTCTCCCCGTGTCCGCGTGGGTTTCCTCCGGGTTCTCCGGTTTTCTCCCACAGTCCAAAAACAATGGATCAGGTCAATTGGATCCAAATGGATCAAGTCAATTGAGTTCTCCAAATTGCCCCATATAGAGTGTGTATGAGTGAGTGAGTGTGTGCCCAGCGATGGATTGGCGCCCTGTCCTGGGTCTATCTGCCCAGCGCCCGAGACGTTCTCCCCTGGATGGGTATGGGGAACCCCACCGCGACCCTAATAGAGGATAAAGCGGGAGATAATGAATGAATGAATGACTTTCTTGGGTTCGTTTTTATCTTTTTCAAAAAACTCCCATACTTTGGAAGCTTTTTTAGTAGCCATAGCCATCATGGAAAAATACACCGGTAGATGCTAACGGCCCTGTAGCGTGTTCAGCTCTGCTTATTTGGAATGTGCAAATTTGGAATGTGGAATGTCGAACTGCAGGGGGAGCTTTATTAATGTGTAGCCTATTGTTAAAGCGCACACATCATTAAAAAAAATATATTAACAGAAATTAGGATGATTTTATTTGACAAAAGGCTATATATATAACGAAAACAAAGACATTTCATGTAAAAACTAATGCTTAGCAGCAGCCATGGGCGCCCCCATGTGGTCAAAATGGTACATTCGACTATGAGATTCATAGTCGACTACGGTTCTCTGAATCGAATCGTCGAATCAGCGAATATTGCAGCTCACCCCTAAATTTTACAGTACTATTTTTTTAATATAGTTTCAATAACTAATCAGCATAATGAATAACTGAAGACTTGGGTGTTTTGCGGTACGTTTAGCCAGAAATGCCCAAGCGTTTGCATAGCATTGCATGTATGCTGTAGAGCAACACAAAACCCAAGCACATGTGAACACACATCTGACTGGTACCTTGGATGGTGGATTTGTTGTTTTAGAGTCAGACTCAATGGTGGTGGTGGTGGTGGTGGTGGTGGTGGTGGTGGTGGAGGAGCCGGTGGTAGTGGTGGTGGTGGTGTTGTGATTGGCTGCAGCTTCACTGCAAAAAATAATAAAATGGGAAGATACAATGTTAAGTGGAGGTAAAAGACTAATATGTTATTGGTCAGTAAAAATAAAAAAATGCATGTCTTATTATTCATTCATTCATTCATTCATTATCTTCCGCTTTATCCTATATTAGGGTCGGGGGGGTTCCCCATGCCCATCCAGGGGAGAATGCTTCGGGCGCTGGGCAGATACACCCAGGACAAGCGCCAATCCATCGCTGGGCAAATTCACTCATTCAAACACACTCTCTATGGGGCAATTTGGAGAACTCAATTGACTTGATCCATGTTTTTGGACTGTGGGAGGAACTCCGGTTTCCTCCCACAGTCCAAAAAACATTGATTTAAGTTTAATTGAATGCTCTTAATTCCGTCATGTATTGTGTGTGTGTGTGTGTGTGTGTGTGTGTGTGTGTGTATGTGTGAGTGAGTGTGCCCAGCTATTGGCGCCCTCTCCTGGGTATTTCTGCCCAGCACCAAAAAGTTCTCCTCTGGATGTTTAATAGAAATTTGAATTTCATTGCAAGTTACTTGACTGAGGGACGGCACGGTGGCTTAGTGTTTGGCATTCCTGGTTCGAATCCCAATCTGGGTGGAGTTTCCATGTTCTCCCCGTGTCCGCGTGGGTTTCTTCCACGTTCTCCGGTTTCCTCCCACAGCCCAAAAACATGGATCAAGGTCAACTGAATTCTTCAAATTGCTCCATATAGAGTGTGTCTGTGTGAGTGAGTGTGTGCCCAGCGATAGTTGGTGCCCTGTCCTGGGTGTATCTGCCCAGCCCCGGGACGTTTTCCCCCTGATGGGCATGGGAAACCCCCCCCGCGACCCTGGTAGAGAATAAAGCGAAAGATAATGGATGGATGGATGGATGGATGGTTACTTGACTGTTTGAAATAATCACTCTGTTTTATTTGTTTACTATGCTGGAGGGTAAAGTTTTAGTTTGTTGTATAAATTAAATGAACTTCCATGAGATTATCAGAAAATGAATCGTTCAGACTAGTCGACTCGTCGATAAAATGGTCGAATCGATAAAAAAATAGAAAAATTAGTGGCAGCCCTAATCTACTTACCTAACTACTCGACACTTACATTTTTATGTACCAACCCACTTACCGACCAACCAACAACATACCCATGATCTGTGTGTGTGTGTGTGTGTGTGTGTGTGTGTGTGTGTTGTGTGTGTTATGTCATTGTGGGAACAAAACCTGTTTACACACTCACACTATGGGAACTCATGTAATTCTGGCTCATTCAGTTTTAAAGTAAATTCATGGTAAATGGTTGGAGTTAGGGCGGCATGGTGGCTTAGTGGTTAGCACGTTCATTATCTCCCGCTTTAATCCCAAAGTGGGTGGAGTTTCCATGTTCTCCCCGTGTCCGCGTGGGTTTCCTCCGGGTTCTCCGGTTTCCTCCCACAGTCCAAAAACATGGATCAAGTCAATTGAATTCTCAAAAATTGCCCCATATAGAGTGTGTCTGTGTGAGTGAGTGTGTGCCCAGCGATGGACTGGCGCCCTGTCCTGGGTGTATCTGCCCAGCGCCCAAGACGTTCTCCCCTGGATGGGCATGGGGAACCCCACCGCGACCCTAATAGAGGATAAAGCGGGAGATAATGAATGAATGAATGAATGAATGGTTGGAGTTATAAATGGGTTGGTTAGAGTAAGGTTATGGTTAGAAATACGGAAATAGTGTTTATGGTTTAAAAAAAAAAAACATCAAATGGTTGGAAGTCTCCCCACAATGCACGATTAGAGTTAAAATACATCCATCCATTATCTAACACTTAATCCTTACTAGGGTCACGACGGAGGGGTTCTCCATGCCCATCCAGGGAGAACGTTTCGGGCACTGGGCAGATACACCAAGGACAGGGCGCCAATCTATCGCTGGGCACACGCTCACTCACACAAACACACTCTATATGGGGCAATTTTGGAGCATTCAATTGACCTTAATCCATGTTTTTGGACTGTGGGAGGAAACCCGCGAACCCAGAGGAAACCAACGCAGATACGGGGAGAGGATGGAAACCCAGATTGAGATTCGACCCGGGAATCCCTAGGTGAAAGAAGGCGAACATGCAAACCACTAAGCCACCATACTACCCTGTTAGACAACATCTTTCATGCAAAATTGCCCCTGGTGGTTTAGATAAGAACTCAAGGAGTTCCGAGCATTACACAGCAACTTTATTATTACCTCTTCCCAGGTGCCTTGGCAGATTCCGTTCTGTGGGGGTTTAAGGAAGGGTTATAATCTAGATTAACAGATGGGATGGACAGACTGGATGAAGCTTAATCAGTACTGACAGTGAGCACTCACTTGATCTGTCGCTGCTCTTCCAGCTTGGACATGAGTTCACCCAGACTCTGGTTCAGCTGGGAAAGAAAAAGGAAATAGATCTATTCATTCATTCATTCATTATCTCCCGCTTTATCCTCTATTAGGGTCGCGGTGGGGTTCCCCATGCCCATCCAGTGGAGAACGTCTCAGGCGCTGGGCAGATACACCCAGGACAGGGCACCAATCTATCGCCGGGCACACCCTCACTCACAAATAGATCCATGTTAAAAGAAAAAAAAAAACAATAACAAAAGGAAAGTGTCACGGTAGTCTACCTCGGGATAAAGCGGCTGCGCATAGGAAGCGCAGAGCCGCCGCACTTTAACGCGCTGAAGGGAGCCAGGCGCGCAGTTAGCAGAAAATCGGGTTTATTAAAGGTGTAGTGACACCATAAATGAGGTACAAGCCGACTACGACCAGCACCGAGGACGAGAAACAACGGAAATAAATACAAAAAGACACCCGACCACGTGCACAAGACAAACCAATGACAATAAGGAGTTAATTAACTAAACTAATGACAAATGAACGTTAATTAACTCAACCGAACGGAACGAAACACAGAACAGGTGACAGTTGCCCTCGGCACCTGTTACAGAAAGTCCCTAATGGACTCACATATAGTTTTCCAGTTGTTAGTTTTTCCATTTGTTTAATATCTGGACATAGCGGTCCTACACTGTTGTTGCTGCCTGGCCGCTAGAGGAGGATGAGTCCCCCACTGAGTCTTGGTCCTCCCAAGGTTTCCTTCCTTAAATAACAACATAACAGGGAGTTTTTTCTTGCCACTGTCGCTTCGGCTTGCTCTTTGGGGGTTTAAAGGCTTTTCATTCTGTAAAGCTGCTTTGTGACAATGTACTGTTGTAAAAAGCGCTATAGAAATAAATTACTTGAACTTGAACTTGAAAGTCAAACTATAACATGTGAGTGATAATCACCTTGCCCATCTCTCTGTGGAACTTCTCCTCCAGTCCTGCTACACTCTGAAAGGTGGTCACGTACAGTCCGAGACGACTGGGGGTGGGGGGGTAATAAAAACGAATGAGCTGAGTGTTTATGTTTACACAGAAGAAAGAAGAGAAAAAGAACCAACCAGGTACCTGGTAAACAAAGACGGAAGCTCCTCCTGAAGTTCATAATTGATCACTTCAAATACCTTCTGAGCTCGTCCCAATTCTTCTTCAGCCTGCAACAAAATGATATAAAAAAGTTCAAAATTACAGGCATGAGTTTTGTTTTATTTTCTAGATTTAGACAACATTGTGCATTAATATTGCTGTTAGGGCGGCAGTATATATAACAGAAGATTTTGGTTCTCCCTCAGGATCCCTTCAGGAACCATCGCATGTACCGACTCATTGTGGCAAAGATGGAACCTCCAATAATTCCTTTCACGCCTCTGCTTCTTAAAGGTGAAGCTGGTCA